>JABUQX010096024.1:0-2500 GCA_015478945.1 Trachelipus rathkii | reverse complement strand
ATTTAAAAGTATTTACATGGTCTTCATATGATGTTTGTGAACGTGAGCTTTCGATCCTGCATTAAAATATAATGGATGTGACCATAGTAATTATCGGTAAAGAATAGCGGAAGTTAACGTTAATCGTTGACTTAACTGTCTTCACAATATGTAGGAATAATAATAATTATTGTTAATTTTCTTTTATTATAATAATATCCCTAACAATATTAATAATGATATTAAGCTTATCAGACCAATTAATTAGGCTTTGACCTATAGCAGATGCTTTTGCCGCTTGCCGAAGAATACTTCCAAAGCGTAAATATCTTATTAATTAATACTCATTACCGGGTGTCCGTAAAGAACTTCCCAGTTTCAATGTTTATTATAACAGCATAATATACAATATCCATATCATATCATACATCAAAGTGAAGAGTAAGTTGCATAGTTTCGAATATGCACTTGCGCCAGAACGAGTTCTTGATAGGTCGACATACGCGCATGCGCGCATTCTCTAGTGCGTGCGCCACATACTGACAATGGCGAGTCCTGAGCGTAAAGCTTTCTGTGTTCTACAATTTGCTAAGTGTGAATCTGTAATTACGATTCAACGTGCGTATCGTTTACGTTTCCAATGTGATCCTCCATATGGCAAAAACATTCGCCGATGGTATAGGCAATTTGCAACTAATGGATGTCTTTGTAAAGGCAATACAGGACGGCCCAAAGTGACTGTGCAGGATGTGGACCGTATCAGGCCTCGCTTTCTTCATAGTCCTAAGAAATCCTTTCGGGCATGTCACGAACTGAAGGTGCCAAAACGACGGTGTGGAAGGTGTTAAGAACATGCGTGCATACCCGTTGCAGTTTGTACATGCTTTAAAGCCCGACGATTAGGCTCTACGGTTTGCCTGTGCAGTGTTAGGTCGAGACGATGACCTTCTAGATCGTATAGTGTTTAAGCTACGAGTCCACCTTTCATCTCAGAGGTAAGGTGAATGCCCATAATGTTCGTATCTTGGGTCCCTGAAAATCCGCATGAACTTGTAGAACACGAACGTGACTCCCCAAAGTAACTTTTTCTGCGCCATATCCGGACGCCAGGTCTACGGACCTTTCTTTCGCAGAAGCAACTGCAACAGGGGTCGCCTATCTCGATATATTTGTTACAATAATGGCTCTTTTCACAATTATTAGAGGGATGAAGCGGTAAATTTTATATGGCAGCAAGATGGAGCCCTCCATATTGGAGTCACATAGTGCGAGTGGTTGTTGAACGACTTACTCCCAGATCGTTGGGCTGGTCATAATGGTCCAGACGACAGAGCTCTATATATCTGGCCCCCCCGGTCCCCGGACTTAACGCCATGCGATTTCTTTCTATGGGGCTGCCCATTATACGCAGAGTTGAAACGCAGAATTGAAGATGTCTTTTCCATTACTCCGGATCTGTTAACAAATGTTTGGGAGGAATTGGATTATCGGCTGAATGTATCCCCTATGACGAACGAAGGGGGGCACATATTGAACATATGTAGAAAAACTCTGTTCAATGACCTTCACTTTGATGTATGATATGCTGTTGATATTGTATATTACGCTGTTATAGTAAAGCATTGAAACTGGGGACATTCTTTACGGACACCGAGTAGTATATTATTGTAAAATAATAGGATATGTCAACCAGAATTTTAATACAAATATGTATATTTTTTTTTATAAGTTACAACGCTTATAGGCCTGTTTCTTATATTTTTCACTAGTCGCAAAGGAAGCAAGTAGCTAACTAACGAAAGAAGTTAATGACTCATTGAACGTGAGGCAACAGTCACTATCTTTTTTTTTCTTCTAGCGAACCAATAAGAAATGAGAATACAGCAAAAGAAAACGTCAAACATTTCTAAACGGAATAATAACCGCGTAAGAATAAATCATTTTGAGCCATTGAGAGAAGCAAGCGTTTAGAAATTTTGGAAAATAAAAGTTTATTAAAATCGAATCTAATACAATTTAAAATCTGATAAGAAAAATATTTATAAACTCGTAAATTAAAGTAACGATTAACGGATGTAGGGAAATTTTTAACTCGTTAATAGTCCGTTACTTTTTCGAAATTAACGAAAGTTAAAAGTAAAGTTAACGAAAAATTAACGATTAATTAACGGATTAACGCTTTAACGCGTTAATGCCCACACCTTTTGTATATATATATACATATATGAGCATATATATATATATATATATATATATATGCAGAGCATATATATATATATATATACATATTATTACATATATAGAAGGAAGTTATTACATACATATTATTAGTTGTTGTTATTATTGGCTATTGGCTGGCACCATTTATACGGTTTCCAAACATCCCGCTAAGCCAAAAGCCAAAAATTGAAAATATCTAATCAATAGCGAAGCGGCGCACGAAAAACGCCGAGCGTTTCATCGATAAATGCGAAAAACGGTTAAACACCCAAAATCGAAACCGAACGAAGCACAAAATTAA
>JABUQX010096023.1:40000-41315 GCA_015478945.1 Trachelipus rathkii | reverse complement strand
TATTGACATTATTATTATTGACATTATTATTATTACTATTATTATTATTATTATTATTATTATTATTATTAATATTATTATTATTATTATTATTATTATTATTATTATTATTATTATTATTATTTATTTTTATTATTATTCCTTAATATTACTAATTTCACGTCTTTTAATGTGGAATTTAGCCTCTGTTTGCAAGAGTTACCAGGATGTGGTGACGTGATATATATATAGATATATATATATATATATAGCATATATATATATATATATATATATACATATATATATATTGGCTGCATATATATATGTCGGTATATATATTAGTAGATATTTTTGTATATATGTATTAACGAATGTATTATCTATTCGTGTATATAATTACATTTTTACATATTATGTGTTGTTGTGCTTATGTATTGATATATATATATATACATAGAGGTGTATAGTGAGTCTATTATTATTATTGTTGTTGTTAGTGTTGTTATTATTACTATTTCTATTGGAAACATTGGTTGTTATATATATATATATATATATTTGGTATATATATATATATGCTATATATATATTATATTATTATATATATATATATGAGTTATATATATATTATGTTTATATATATTGTTGTTATTGTTATATATATATATATATATATATATATTATATATATACGGTATATAGATATATACATATACATAAGGTTAAGGTTGGTTATTGTTATTACAGTTGTTACAGAGCAGCGTTGGTATGATATATTACATATATATATATATATATATTACATATATAATATTTTTATATTATTATTGTTATTATATATATATATGTATTATTACTATATACATGGTTAGCATATTTGTATATATATTGTTATATATATATATATATATATATGTATATAGTATATATATTTATTTTTTTTTTACATATTATACATATATATATATATATGCATATATACATATATATTACATATTATATACATAAGGTTGGCTGGATTTTAATTCATTTGTTGAAAGATATATATATATATATATATATAGAGTTATATGTTATATACATATATATTTTTGGCATATATTCCTGATATATACATATATTAGCAGATATTATTAAGGTTACATATTGGCTATTAAGTTATTACAGTTGGTGAAAGGTTAGCTATATATATGTTATTGCTGCGTTGTGCCATACATATACATATATATATTGCTGGTATATATACATATGTATTATGCTGGCTATATATTACTATGTTGGTTGCTACAACAGCTGGCTGGTTGGAGCATGGTTAAGTATATACAGCATGTAT
>JABUQX010096023.1:22500-30000 GCA_015478945.1 Trachelipus rathkii | reverse complement strand
CTCTCTCTTCTCTCTCTCTCTCTCCTCTCTCTCTCTCTCTCTCTCTCTCTCTCTCTCTCTAATTATCTGTCTTGGATATTAAATGATTCATTTCTTTAAGCCAACCCCCCATTTTGGTGCCTACTCTCAATCTTTAGCATACGTAACTCTCTGGGTAATTGCTACCTAGAGTCCGGACGAGGTATCGAACCCGCGCCCTTTATTTACCTTGCCAGACATAAGAGAGGTGTGCATCTTCATTGTTGACAACCCACAAGAGAATAGCGCGGGAGCATAGCAGAGCAGTTTATATATATATATACAAATTTATATATATATATATAGTATATATATATATATATATATATATATATATATATATATATATATGTATGTGTGTGTGTATGTGTGTGTGTGTGTGTGTGTGTCCTCTTGCATGTGTTAGTGGAAGAGCTGAGGTAATTTCTGTAATTTCTTTTAATATTTAATTCTCTTATGAAGAATTAATTTCTTCTTTAGACTTCAAGAGAAAGAAAGAAAGAAAGAAAGAAGAAGAGACAAGAAGATGATTTAATTAAAAGAAAAGTGAAGAAAAAAAGATGAAATTAAAAAAAGATTATTAGAAAATGAAAGAAAATTTAAATACATGAAAGATACCACTGCGAATATGGTAAAAAAAATACAAAAGGTGTAAAATCATATATATATGAGGTATTACATATATATATTACATAGTTATACATATATATATTATTATTATTAAATTATGCTTTTTTATTATTTTGATAAATTAGTGTTATCTTTTATACATTTTATACATATATTACATATTATATACATATATATATCGGTATATATATTATCTATATTATATTATTATTATATATATATAAGTTATATATTATTATTATTATATATATTATTACATATATATATATAGTTAAAGGTCAGAATATAGGAAAAAGAAAAATATTCCATTCTATCTATTTATTTGTATATATATAAATATTAAGTTATTATATTATTACTATATATATATATAAGAAGAGCATATGTTATATATATATATATATATTATTATTATTATATATATATATACATATTATTATTATTAATTAATAGGTAATATATATACATATTATTATATATATATATTACATATATATTATTATATTATTACATATATTATATGGTTATTATTATATAAGGTTAATATTGTTATTGGCGCTATTATGTTGGTTATACATACATATTACATACAAACATTATGACATATATACAGCTATAGGCTAGGATGTTAAAGTTATTGGCTATGTTATTATATTACATACATATATATATTATTAGTGCTACATATACGAATATATATATTATTACGTATATATATATATTCTTGAGTATATACATAATGATAATAATGTAGTATAATTGTGAGATTTTTCTTTATTTTTGCTGAAATATAATTTTAATAGACTGGAATGCCGGAGTATAGTCACTGATATATTTATATTATATATATATATATATATATATATATATATATATATATATATATATATATATATATATATATATATATATATAGTTATAATACTATATATATATATATATATATATATATATATATATATATATATATGTTATATATATATATATATATATATATATATATATATATGCTATAAGGTTAGTTAAGTATATTATATGCAGAGGCGTTATATAAGTATATATATGTTTTAGTTATATTTCAGCATCATAGAAGCAGAGTAAATACAAATATATATAGATATTCTTTCCTCCAAGTATATATATATATATATATATATATATATATATATATATATATATAGTAAATATAAGGTTATATATATATATATATATTATATATATGCTATATATATATATATATATATATATATGTATATATAAATAGTTGTGAACTTCAAAACAAACTCTGGAACATTTCTAATTACTAAAAATTGGCTGCAGACTAGTTTCGGGTGAGCAAATTTTCTTACTCATTCTCGTACGTTAAATTAAAATGAACTAAAAATTATTATAATACTGTGAACCTACAACATGAAATATAAAATAAATAATGGGGTATATAATTTGATATAAACATTTGGCTGCAAAGTTTTGTCAAATGGCAAAATCCCACTTCAAAATTATATACTAGAATGCATATTTTCATTTAACTTAGCTCTTTTATATACAAAAAGATTCCAAGAAATTGGAGATCCAGATTACTACAACACATCATTACAGCAGAAAGATGTAGCAGCAGCAGCAGCAGCAGCAGGTGTAGCGATAAGGCGCAGTTATATATATATATATGTTGCGGCGATATATATATATATATATATGTATATATATATAGTATATATATATATATATATATTTATATATAAAGTATATATATACGTTAAGGCTAAGGTTATGGAAAAAAAGGTAGATAAAGAAGATATATATATATATATATATATTTATAATATATATATATATATATATATATATATATCTACATTATATAGTTAGAGTTCAAAAATTGAGCAGATTAGGAGAGACGGAGCACAAATGTCTAGGATGGGGACATTTTCGTGTCCTACATTTATTTTTTTAAATAACTAGAAAAGAAAATGTTTTCATGTAAATATTGTTGGATTCAATGGTCATTTAGACTAATATCTAAAATATATATATATAATATCAAGGTATATATTACTAATTCTTGAAATTTGTGATCTATAGAAAATTTATCTATTTAAAGGACTTCTGAAATTTCAAAAGACAAATCAGCAATGTTAAGACGCACGCACTTCTTTTAGATATACTTAACAAAATACTAAA
The DNA here is from genome assembly GCA_015478945.1 of Trachelipus rathkii. Lineage (NCBI taxonomy): Eukaryota > Metazoa > Arthropoda > Malacostraca > Isopoda > Trachelipodidae > Trachelipus > Trachelipus rathkii. The sequence goes on along the minus strand of JABUQX010096023.1, from coordinate 27,171 downwards.
GCAAAATGCAATTTCTTTTGCTTGTTTAATACTACATTCAAAGGCACATAATATGCATATAATGTTTTAGTTTATTTCGCTTTATTCAAAGATATAAAAATATGCATGTTATATCTTTCGTATAAATTTTCCCAAAAGAAAATGGGAAATTCGGTGTTTGTTGCCAGATTTTCCAAATAACTTAATTTTTTGGCAAAATTTTTTTGGGGAACTGAAATAAAAAAATTTTTATCTCTGAAACTTTGACAGCAATTTCAAAATGGGGAAAAAAATATTTGCATTTTAAATAGAAAAAAATAGAAAAACAATAGAAAAAATAAATAAATGGTATTTTATATCTATAAAAAGTAATTATATTTGTTCTCCGAATAGAAAATTGTTTATAACTACTTCCTCCGTTTTTTTCGCAGCTTTAATTAACTTTCAATAAACCCAGATCTGTTAGTCTTTCATTCCCTTAGAATTAAGAAAGTTATGCTTTGAACCTTTTCATTGTAAAGAAGTATCATTCTGAAGTGCACGTTGTGGGTGAGATAGATGCTAAATTCTTAACAATTTAATTGTGACTGTATAGATCAAGTTTATTTGCAAAATTCGTAAACTTTTTAATAGATTATGATGAAATCATTTTGCTAAGATTGATAAGCATGGCTAACGAACACATTCTCCAACTAGTTTGAAAGATCGCTTTTGAAAGGAATTGCAATTGCTTTATTACTTTTCGTTTTACATTGATTCCAAAAGGAGGCATTCTCAACTCTTCCCTAACAGAATGCAGAAGTTCTATTGCAACTTTCACAATGCTTGAAAAGAAGCATCACGTTTTCCATACGAGTAAGAACAGTTGCTGTCACTAATGATGGAGACTGTAATATAGTACTAATGGAAAAGTGAAGGAGAATAAAGTTGATATCATAATTAAACTTATAACCTATTCACTTGCGATTATATATTTCAAAAGATTTGAGGATTGTGAAGAAGGTTCAATATCATGATCCATCTCAAACCTCTTTAAGTTTGCTCTTGCATTAAAAACTTCTCTAGATAGTAACTTTTCATCCACCTCATTTCTCGCATACTTGTTAGTTTTGTCCATTGTATATTTTCCCTCTTCGTAAACTAAAATAGTTCATAGTCCTTTTCAATGTACCAATAAAGTTTCTAGTGTGTTGGACTCCACATGAATGTGAACAGCAATGAACAAACAATACCGTTGGATATTTTCGAAAGCTTACAAACCTCTAAAACTATTCTTCATTTCTGTTTCACCTCCATGGCGTTATCCAAACGGAAAATCACTATTTATTTTAATGCTAGTATTACTGACTCCGCTTGAGCCTAACCTTAAGTGCTTTCAAACGTCATTAAACCAAACAACTCTTCATGAATCAAAATTATTTTCTCATTTCTATTAATTTATGCTTCTCCTACTTTGCTCTGATTATTTATTTTTATTCATATCAACTGAAATTAAGTGATTCAAACCATCAAAATTTTTTATAGCTTAAATAATTTCGAAGAGTTCAGACAGCTCAACCACCCTGGCTACGGCCTTGTATATTAAATTAAATATATATATATATATATATATATATATATATATATATATATATAAAAGATATATATATATATATATATATATATATATATACGTAAAATGAAAGATTTCATCCTACTTATTATGCCGTTGCATTTGCTCAGTAGTTGTTGACAAGTACAAAAAAAATTTTAAAGGTGAGCATATTTCAAGTGTCAATCTGAAGAGCTTCTTTAACGTTTTGTTTTTAGTTCAATCTCCCCATTTTTATCATTGTAGCTAAGCCAGTGTTGATGTGGTCAAAACAGAAAGTGGCCAGAATTAGACTCTATATTTATGGAACGATAGTTTTCTGAGTTTTAATGTTCTTTTGATGCTGTACGGCTTTGTATAAATATTTGTAACAAACCAAATAACTGCAAATTTTGTTTAAAATAAAGGATATCGATTGACATAAAGACATAAGGAAAATAGAGATAATGACAAGACTGCCCAGTCAAACTAAAGTAGACAACTAGATAACCCATATGCAAATGTTACATTCAAAATGAATAAAGTATGAACCAAACATCTCTATATATGTACTAAACATTCTAGAGCAAATAACCGTACCCAATGTTTGTCAATAAGATCTTCACAAAGATATAAATGTATATAAGCCAAACTCCACAAAAGCACATACTATAGAAATATGCTAATTATTTTATATATTGCTGGTCAATTAATTAGAGTAAATTTTTTTAACGCAAACTGAATAATTATATTATCTAGCTTTAAACCTGTAAGTTTGGCCTAGTCATGATACAATTTATTACACTCAGACAATCCATATATCTATCATGAAGTGCAATGAACCCTGTTTTATGTTACAAGTGATTCGTAAGCAACAATTACCTGAGGCAAACCATTCCAAACCTTCATCTATTGTTTTTTCTTATATCGAGATAACATGACCTCTTATTGACTTTCTTATATTGCCTACCTCCCCCTTCCTTCCTTCCGTGGTCTACTATAAAAAAATTAATTGATCTCCCTCATCTCAGTATTATAGAAAGATGCAAATATTTTTTAAATTTGAATCATATTCCCTCTAAGAAATCGCACTTCAATAAAAGCACATCCCCATCTACCTAGCCTCTCCTAATTGTTTTTACTCTCAAAATCAGTAATCATCTTTGTTGGGCTACCTTTGACTGTCTCCGGATATATATATATATTAGTTATGTTTTTTTGTTTTTGTATATATAAATATATATATATATATATATATATATATATATATATATATATATATATTATTAATATATTATATATATATATATATATATATATATATATACATTAGCATAAGTTATATAGTATATATATATTGTTGTTGGTTATATATATATGGTATATATATATATATATATATATATATGATATATTGTTATTATAATATATATATATTACGTTTATATATATATATATATATATATATATATATATATATATTCCCAAATGAGTGGCCAAATTTGTGCACAATGTAATACTGGCTTAACATAGATTTATACAGTTTACTTATTACCTACTTACTCTTATAAACAACTTTGCAAATTATAATCAATATCAACTTACTAGCTATATTCCTTACTTTCAAATAAGTTTCACCCAGGATAATGGTGAGCTGAATTTAAAAAATGTTTAACAGCTTCGATTGGTTTTCCTGTAATTTGGTTAGACCTTAAACATGCACGACTGTGGGTATAATCAAATTGTTAAGTCTTCAAGGTGAGAATTGAAGAGCATGATTTAAAGCCATAGAAAGTATCATAAATGTTCAACAGATAACCTCTGAAAATTTGTTTGGAAAAAGACCTGAATGATCCCTTAGCAACATCGATCCGGTCATTTGGTATAATGACAAAAAGACAATGTAATTTGGATAAAATAATTGCACAGAAACAAAGTACAAGATTTATACATTTAATATTTTCAAGTTACATAAAACTACTACTACTACTAATACCACAACTACTAATAATACAACTATTACTACTACTGATAATAATAATAATAATAATAATAATAATAATAATAATATTAATAATAATAATAATAATAATAATAATAATAATAATAATAATAATAATAATAATAATAATAATAATAATAATAATAATAATAATAATAATAATAATAATAATAATAATAATAATACAACAGCAACTAAGCCTCATGAAAATTCACTTATTTTATCCCTCTGTAAGAAGAATAAAAATTTCCATTTAATTCTTAAAACTATTCTAGAAAATATTTTAAAAAGAAAGTATGAGGCATATTATATTTATTAGTTCCTGACCGGTTTTATTCGTAAACCTCAGACATTTTCAGAGTTTCGAATTCTAAGAAGTGAATGAATTATTTTACAAAAGATTTAAGATTATAAATTATTAAATTTTAGGTAGCATTTCATATTATATTTAATCTTTTTTCGGAATCGGTTGGACATGTGCGTGCTTCCAACATTGACTGAAAGTATTAATTAGTATTGAGACACAGAGAATATAGTTGAACAAGGGGCGGGGTCAGCACGGAGGCACACTCCCTCAAAATTCGGGGAGGAACGCCATCCGGGCCACCCGCCTTCCTAACGTTCATAGATTTCAGGAGTCCATGCACCCGATCAAATGTAATCACAGGCAAAAGCATAGGACACCTGAGAGGAGAAGGAGGAGGAAGAGGAATGCCAGAATCGTCTAGGGTTGAGTTAGAGGAAAATAAGAGACCAGACCAAAGAGATTGGCCTTTTCAGTTGGAGTATTAGCAACAGAACCATCAGATCGAATAAGAGGAGGAAAGGCAGATTTACGGAAGTTGTTAGAGATGTTTTTGGCAAGAGGCCAGAAAGATTTTTCAGTAGGAGAACCTAGAAGGTTAGCGCACTTTCGTTTGATGAAAGCCCGCTTTGCTCGTCGAAGAGTATCCCTGCAACGATTTCCAGATGAATGAAAATTAGCAAGAGTGATAGGAGAACGAGAATTTTTCCACTCTCTACACGCACTGTCTTTAGCCTGAATGGCCAGAGAACAAGCACGATCAACCATGGATTATGAGGAGAAAAAAAATTAGTCGAGGAAAGAATGAACCTGCTC
>JABUQX010096023.1:0-17500 GCA_015478945.1 Trachelipus rathkii | reverse complement strand
TGCAAAAATGTTTTTCTTATTTTCTGAGTATTTCTTTGCCACGCAACGTCGACGACCCCTAAAACCAAATTATTCTTCCCTAATCTGTTTATCCGTAATATTTATAATTTTATCTATTAGTATTAGTTCAAAAATTTTATCTACGGTACTCAAACTTATTCCCCTGAAATTAAAGCATTCCCTTTTTTTCACTCTTTCCCTTATAAATGGGAACAAGACAGGAATCTTCCCAATTTTGTGGCACTCCGTACCTTTCCCAGCAAAGAATGAATAATCTCATCAACAACTCTACAACACTGTTAATTCCCTTTTTCAACATTTCTACTATAGCATCTAACCCAGAATATTTTCCTTCTTTTGATTTCCTCAAAGTATTCACTATTTCATCCTTTGCAATATGTCGTACAATTTCATTTCAAAACTCTTCCTCCGAAAAGTTTCCTTTACTCTAATTTGTCGTCTTTCTTTTCCTCATTTATTGTTCCAGCAATTAGTAATTCTTTAAAATGCTCTCTCCATCTTTCCTCGACCTCAATATTATCCTAAACTACATTCCCATTCAAAGTCTGGAAGCTAGGAAGTCTTCTCTCTTATTTCGAACCTTGCAAATCTCCTTCCAAAACAGCTTATACCTCCCTTGATAATTATCAACAATCTTTCCACTTCACCGTTCGTCCGTTCTTGTCTTGCAGCTTTCACTTTCCTTTTAACCTCATTTCGCACTCTCTTCTATTCCTCCCATGTCGCCTGGCTGTGAATAGCTAAATATTTTACAAAAACTTCTTTTTTCCTTTTAATACCAACGTTTAATTATTCACTTCACCATTCGCTACCTTTTCTTTTACATTTTCGGACAATCTTTTTCGCACCACAAATGTTTCCTTAAAAGTATTCCATTCCTCATGCACTCTTTCTTTCTCTCCCCATTTTTCTGCAGGAATTCTTTCCTATTCTGTTGAATATTCTTCATTTTCTAATTTAACTTCTTTTAACTTCTAAACTCATTCTAAACTCAAATCTTTTCTCCCACCCTACAGTCACCTTTATCTCTGCTTCTACCAAATAGTAATCAGAAAAACCCACTGCTGCACCTCTTAAGATGTTCACATCTAACAACCTGTCTTTCTCCATTTGACTTGCACAGACATAATCAATCAGAGCATGATCACATGTCAATCTGCTAACCCATGAATATTTATCTATGTTCCTCATATTAAATCATGTATTTCCTATTATCATCTCTTTAAAAACACATAACTCTAATCTTTTTTTCATTTCCGTTGTTGCCTTATAATCTAAAAGATCCTATATCCATCGCACTTCTGCATCACCTCTACCTTTGCGTTAAATCATCTAAGAAGCATTCTTTATCATTCCTATTAAAACTACCCACACAATCACTTAGTTTATCCCAAAACACTTCCCTTACGTACTCTGAACTATCATTTACTGGGGTATATGCACTTACAAATTTCCATTTTTCATTTCTCAATTCCATTTTTACAAACATTAATCTTGAACTAATAAATTTACTTTCTTTCACATATTTCCATAATTCTTCTTTCATAATATCGCTACACCTTCTCTAGCCCTCTCTCTCTCACTCACCAATAATAATATTAGTCCCTTGTAGTTTCCAAACCATTCTTCTTTTTGTTATTCAGCTTTGTTTCACTTAAAGCACACACATATACATAATCCCATTTCTTTTGCAAACCAGCCCTATTTATTTTCTCTTACCCTCAGCATTCACCCTTCTAAAATTCAAACGAGCAATTTTAAAGATTCCACCCTTATTTTCTAACTCTCATCTTTGTTTCTGAATCTCTTTTAGTATTTGTTATGTTTATTCTCCATCATGTGGTCTTTCTAGTTGTCTCATTTGTGCTCCCTCCACTGCACCTGTTTATTCTATTCTATTCTATTGTAGTTACTCGTTTATTAAAAACTTTCTATCACAAAATTTAAACACCACACCTTGCTCAAAGATTGAACTTTGTCAGCATTCAAATAAACTTTTTTATATTTAAGAAAGCTAAAATCGGTTTAATAGCTTTTAATACAGCTTAAAAAAGTTTTACATTGCAAATATTTAAATATTAATTATCTCAATCCACACACACACACGCACACACACACACAATATATATATATATATATATATATTATATATATATAAATATATATAAATATATAATATATATATATATATATATATATATATATATATTTATATATATATTATTACCTTTATTTAATATATACATACATATATAACATACATACATACAACATACATATCATACATACATACATACATAACATACCAACTACATACATATATATATATATCTGACATACGATACTACTATAATATCTATATATATATCGGGATATATATATATATATATATAATATATATAGATATATATAATATATATAATATATAATATATTATATATATATATATATAGGTATATATATAATATAATAATAGACGTGACACTATATATACTCTATATAAATATATATATATAAGATATAGTATATATATATAATAGATATATATATATAAATACTAATATATATATATAATTAATATATATTATATATATAAACACAAGATCCCTCTCACACCTATATATATACTAATACGTGCATATATATCACTACCTATATAATACTACTAATATATACGTATGAACTCATACATAACTAGTATAATGCTTTGACTCTTGACCACTCCAAACCATTTGGTTAAACCAACATGCGCTTTGGGTTTCACCAACTAAAAAAAACATTGTATTTTTGTTTTTATTTTCTTTCGTTTTTTTAATTTTTATCTTTTTTTTTTGCTTTTCCTTAATAAAAAAAAGTAATAAAAAATGCTCTAAATGAAAGCATAATGGCTAATACATCCTAATTATATATTTAGAGAGTAAATAAAGAGAGAGGAAAAACATGGTTATTTTCAATCCTTTAAAAAATTACAAACACAAAACAAAAATAAAAATTAAATTAAAAATTAAAAACTTTTAATTATATTTTCCTTTTGAGTTTGAAAATTGCATATTAGGATGTGGGTAAAGGTTAAATAAAACCATTTCTTAGCGGGGATTAGTTCCAAAGGTTATATCTTTGAGAGGAGAGGAAATTCTTCAAACAGGTTTTTCGTTTCTTCAAACGGCTTTATAGAGTACAAATTAACAACAAACATTTATCATTTATATTATTTTCCATAATTTCAAATTACTGATTTAAAAAACATTGTGTTAATAGTATGGAAGAAATTTTTTTGCCCATGTATATACCATACAATATGTACTGTACATATATATATATATATATATTTATAAAAATATTATAAACAAAATATCATATAGATAAAAGAAGTATATATATGTAAATATATATATATGTATATATATATATATAATTAACAGATTTTGATAAACAAGAGAGGGTTGTATAATTTGATAATAAATATTTTTCTTACTAGGTTCAATTCTGTAGGACAGACCCTACTGGAAACCTCACAAAGAAATGAGGTTCTTTTCTTTAATCGAATGAAAAGAAACCTACAAAGAAAACGATACACGCATATAAACTCAAAATTAAACAACATGCTTGTATTGCATTTTTGCTAAAAAAAAAGGAAAAAAATCGAGGAGGCTTGTACATGTTTGCAAGTTTTTTAAACTATATTTCGAAAAGGAGAATCTATATTTTACTTTATCTGTTTGTTTATCTCTCTCTCATCTCTCTCGTTCTCTCGTCTCTCTCTCTCTATATATTATATATACATATAGATATAATAATTATCCATTACTATATTTATACTATTATTTTTATTCAATTTTGATTCTCATCTAACATTACCTAATAAATATATATATATATATATACGTATATATATAATATATTGTTGCCGGAAGACTACACACTCTAGCCTGAGCAACCGTCGTCCGCGAGGTCAAGTCGAACCCAAGGTTCTCCGCTTCGCTCTTCACAAGCGCGGGTCCGAAAAAGAAGAGCAGCCCGAGTTTTCATCAATAGTACTTTACACAATAGACACTAAGCACATAACTATATGAATAATAAAGCCCGTAAAAAAAAAAAACCGCGCGACACACGCAGGCCCACCGGACGGCAAAGATGCGTAAAAACACAAGCCCACCCGCCCCCCGAATGAACATATACGGGGGGGCGCCCACACAAAGCCGACACAGCGATCAGAGATCGAAACACAACGGGCGCAGACGCACAACCCATGCAAAAACAAGACTAAAGCGACATCAACACACCGACGATGCAAACGCAGTAACATCGAATCACTAGCATCAACAAACCGAAAGTCAATCAAAGACCAAAAAACAACGCCAAAAACTGATAAAACAAGTACCCCATAAAAATCTAACCTTAGCTCAGCTAAAATTTCCGCAAAAATATCAATATCAATGGCATCATAATGAGAAAAGTAAACAATAACATATTAATAAACCAATTTATCATACTGGAAAGTAGGCAATATTGTCCATAGGACAAACAGTTCTCAATTATAAGCAACCGGGACTCACTGTAAACCAATGTCTAGTACAGCACCGTAGGGAAAAGTAATTAAGAAAATATTTACTCCAAATAAATCGTACACGACCTTCACCAAAAAGTAATCCTGATTAATTCCAGTTCGGGTTAAATAGGAACCTTAATAGTCTGGGACAGTAAAAAGCACTACCACACTTCCCTATAATTCTCTAAGTACACATGCCATTTCAGTACCCTCATGTTCCTCTTTTATCATTAGATTACTCTCTTAAACACTCTCCTGTTCCCCATGGTGAATGTTGGGCAGTACCACTCAAGTACCCTCCTGTTCCTATGAAGAGTGTGGGGCACAGTACCACTCAAGACGCCTTCCTGTTCCTGTGATAAGTGGGAATACCCCACTCCAAGGTACCCTCCTGTGTCCAGTGCAGGTTTAAGCAACCTTGAAGAATACCAAGGGTCCTTGTTAATGTCTCACAAAGGCACCTCAATAGCTGTATGATACACTCCGTTGGTCACACCGGTCCAGGAGGAAACCTTTATAACGTTCCGCCCTTTTAATGTCAGGACCCCCCGAGTAACCAAACCCAAACGTCGAACCCCAGTGCTAAAACTTGTACTTTCCAGGGTAGTCCCGGAAAGTTCATCCCGGAAAATAGGTCTTCTTAAAACCAGAAGATGTCCAGTATCAATATATATATATTATATATATAATATAATATATATATATTATAACGGTTATATACTAGTAATCTATATATAATAGTATATATATATATAGCTATACGGATATATATATATTCTTAAAGATACATTACAAAAAGTATTTACAAATGCTACTACAAAAACAGAAATAAAAAAGATAATTCTTTAAGGATAAGAATAAGTAATCATAATAATAATTATAATAATAAATAATAATAATATTAGAATAATTACATAATAATAATTAATAATTAAATAATAATAATAAATAGCAATAATAAATTAACTAAATAAATAAATATTAAATCAATAATTAATTAATTAATAATAATACAAATAATAAATATTAATAAATAATAATAATAATAATAATAATAATAATAAATAATAAATAATAAATAATAAATATTAAATAATAATAATAATAATGAATAAACATACATAATAATCAATAATAATAAAATAGTAACAGCATTGTTGCTATTGCTATGACGCTGGTATACCACAAGTACTACACGCTTCTGTGTCACATGCACACACACTATCATACTAATGAACATACAAATAAAAGATAATAATCAATAATAATAATAATAAAATAATAATATAATAATAAGTAAATAATATAATATCAAGATAATAATAATAATAATAATAATAATATATAATAATAATCAAAATAACTAATAATAATAATAATCAATATACTTAAATAGTATCAATAATTAATTACTTAATAATTAATAATTATATAAATAGATAATAATACAATAATAATAATAATAATGAAATAATATAAATACTAATAATATCAATAATAATAATTAATAATAATAATAATAATTAATAGTATAATAATAGTAATAAAATAATTTCTGACCTAAACTAAACCAGTAATGTTTTCTTCTCACGATAAGTTTGAAATTCAAATAAACTGCCTACGGTACTTAATAAATATTCCGTAGTAAACACTACACTGACTATTGTGCCAGCTTTTAGGTTAACATCGCCAAATTACCTTCCCAACATTTCTCATTCCTACATTCCAATATAAAACCCAAACCTTAACCCTTTAACATTGACTTTACACTTCTTTTCCTCATAACCTTAATCGATCCTGGTTGTTAGTGCGAAATGTACACAGAATGATATACCTTAACTTCCATGAATCGTGCTTCACAAAAAAGAAATGCACGATCCTGACCCTCTATGTTAACTACTCACTATACAAAATAGCAAATTGGATAAACTAACCTACTAAGTGACCAACTGCTCACAGCAAACTTTAGCACGATTAGCACACCATATTAGTCTCTTAGCTAAAATAGCATGATAACGAGTTCAAATTACACAAACTTTCTCATGAATATTGTACTACATGTCACTCCTGCCAAAACATTAAAGGAAATAGCTCCCAAAAACGCTCCCCTTTAAAAGCTTACCCCCCCGTCCCCCCTAGGGAACCTTTTCCCAGGAGTCCACCTAGACATTTTAGACCCTTACCACAGATGCAAAAAATTACACAATGCAAACTAACATCACCATTGGCATGGAAAGACTCCTCTTACCTAGGTATGGGTTGGAATGGTCCCCCTAAAACAAAACTTACTAACCAAAGAACACTTGCCACCAGGCTATTCTACAGTAAAGGATAATCTGTCGCCATTCTACTCCCAAGAGGTAATCATTTCCGATCGGGCACCAGAGCTGACCTCCCCAACTTTTCACAAACGACACAGCGTCCGTAATGGCGTATTTAAGGCAGGCTAAACATAGTTGTGCGACACTCCCAAAGTAATGCACTAGTTGAAAAAGAAAATTCATAAGATAGGACAATTATCTTACCGGGACCATTATTGTTAATACAGTCATAACCGAAAATGGGGGTCCACATATCCCGATTCACAGCAAATTTTCCATAAAACTCAACTACCAGTTTCCCGCCCCATTGTGTTACCTTTCCCCCACCCACCTTTTTCTCCGCCCTTTACACTGTTACCAATTAAAAGGACTTTTCCTTAAGGATCTTTCCAAAACTTATTCCCTTCCCTTTTACTTCTTACACAAAATCACCCCGTAGCAACACCGATCAATGGATTATGTGGATGAATAGTCGTCGGCCATCACTCTCACCCCAAGGCCGCGCAACCGCCCCCGCCCGCACGCATGCCCACACGCGGACCCCCGGGGCGAGCGGCAGCCCCAAAACTTAAATTTAGGGGGAACCCAAAGCATTCGGGGAGAAGAAAACATTTACAGGCAGGAAAACAGGAAAGGGGGGCCAATCCTAATTCCCCCAAATCTTTGTTAACGAGTCCCCCCCAAAATTTTGGAAAATAGCCGCGGGCGAAAATTAGTCACACTTTGCGGAAAACGCGCGGTGCCTAACAAGCCTAACCCGGCCACCCAAAGATGTCCCCCATCCTCTTTATGAAAATTAAAACCAGGGTTTTTGTTCCTATCAGCACCTGACCTCCAAAGGTAAATGCTGGACTCCTTCCAAAACTTTACATTTTTGGGGTGCCTTACAGAATCTAATTCAAAAACTACCCTCAGTGCAACCAATTCCAACGATTCATAATGATAATCAATATAGATAGATATATAGTATGATATCTACAGACATAAATATATTCCATATTCTTGCACATGTTCTCACCCAATATACCTATATATAAATTATATACTACTACCCTTACTACTTAATAAAATATTACTATATCCACTTAAACCTATATATAAAAAATTAATAGATTAGTAATATATATATAAAATATTATACTGTAATATAATTTTACCCTTACTACATAATATATACTAATAATAATTATATACCGTAATATTATATATATAATATAATATATATATAATATATATATAATATATATGTATGTAGTATGTATGTATGTATGTATGTATGTTAGATGTATGTAGTATGTATGTATGTATGATGTATATATATATAAATATATATATATATAACACTAATATATATAATATAAATATATATATAATAATATAATAATAATAAGTATATACTATATATATATATATATTATATATATTGTGATAACTTGCGAACCAGTTTATCATGGAGTGCTTTGAGGATAATTAATATGATTTAAGAATTTGCCAATGTAAAACTTTTATAAAAAGCTGTATTAAAAGCTATTAAACCGATTTAAGCTTTCTTAAAAAGATATAAAAAAAGTTTTATTTGAATGCTGACAAAGTTCAATCTTTGAGCAAGGTGTGGTGTTTAATGTTTTGCTGAATGAGAAAAGTTTTGTAATGTAAACGAGACTACAATAAGAATAGATATCAGAGATAAAACAGGCTGCAGTGGGAGGGAAGCACAAATAGACAACTAGAAAGACCAGCATGATGAGCAATAACATAACAAATACTAAAAACAGAGAGTTCAGAACAAAGATGAGAGTCTAGAAAATAAGGGCTGCGAATCTTTAAAAATTGCTCGTTTGAATTTTAGAAGGGTGAATGCTGAGGATAGAGAAAATAAATAGGGCTGGTTTGCAAAAGAAATGGGATTATGTATATGTGTGTGCTTAAGTGAAACAAAGCTAAAAGTAGACAAAAAGAAAATGAGTTTGAAGAAACAGGACTAATATTATTATTTGCAGTTGTTAGTATTATCACAATCAGATAATCGTAAAAAGATATTATCGAAAGAAAATTATGGAAAATATGTGAAAGAAAGTAAAATGTATTAGTCAAGCATTAAGTTTGAAAAAATGGAACTGAAGCAATGAAAAAATGTTAACATTCCGTAAGTGCATAGAATTCCGCGCCCCCCCCACTAAAAAAACCCCAGTAAAAAATTGATAGTTCAGAGTACGATAAGAGGGAAGTGTTTGGGATAAACTAAAAGCTGCTTGAAACCCCGACCTGAGGGTAGTTTTTAATAGGAATGATACAAGCATCTTTACTTAGATGATTTCCCCAACGACAAAAGGTAGAGGTGATGCAGAAGTGCTACAGAAAATATAGGATCTTTTAGATTATAGGCAACAACGGAAAATGAGCTATAAAAAGATTAGAGTTTAATGTGTGTTTAAAGAGCATGATAACTAGGACATACATCATTTAATATGAAGAAACCTAGCAATAAATATTCAATGCGACAACTTAACCATTAAAAGAAACTCGTTAGCTAGATTGACATATCACGGATCCTGCCTCTGACGATGATTACCCCTCTGTGTCAATGTCAAATTATGGATGAAAGACAGCTTTCGTTAGCCGCTGAAAACATCTTCAAGAAGGACGGGACCAAGCAGTGGAATTTTTCTGATTACTATTAGTAATGTTAGAAAGTCAGAGATACAAAAGGTGACTGTAGCGAAACCCAAAAGGTGAGGAGAAAGATTTGAGTTTTTAGAATGAGTTTAGAAGAATTAAAAGGAAGTTAAATATAGAAATGAGCCAGAATACAGACTACGTAATAGGATAAATGAATTCCTGCAACCGAAAAACAAAAATTTGAACAATGGAAGTGCAGAAATGAGAATGAGACCTGAAATACCCTTTTAAAGCCCAACATTTGACCAATAGAGTAAGCGAAAAAGAAATTGTCAACGAAAATGTAAGCAAGAATAATGTAATCGCGCGCACCAGGGTGAAGTAAGCAATAACCTCAAAACCGATTCCAAAAGTAATTAAAAGAAAAAAAAAAAGAAGTTTTTGTAAACCCTATATATAGCTATTCACGCAGGCGATCTATGGAGAGCAAATAGAACCCGCCAGATATGCGAAATCGAGCGATTATATATAGGTAAAGTGATAAAGCTAGTCAACCGACAAGAACGCGAATACGAACGCTTGAAGTGGAAAACGATTGTCAACTGATGAGATTATGGCAAAGCGGACCCGGATATAAGCTGTTTTGGAAAGGTAGATTTGCTACCAAAGGTTCCAAAAAAAGAGAGAAGACTTCCTTAGCTTACGGCAGACTTTGAGATGGAAGCCCCTGATAAAGTTAAAAAGAATAATTTAAGACGTGAACCCCGGTCGAGAAAAAAGGATGAGAGAGACCTCCACCCAGACAAAATTACTAATTTTCCTGATATCAATAAATGGAGGAACAAGAAAGACGCAAATTAGAGTAAAGGAAAATTTTCGGAGGAAGAGTTTTGAAATGAATTGTACGACATAGGGACAAAGGAATGAAATAGTGGCAATACTTTGAGCGTAAATCAAAAGAACCCGTAATACACCCCTCATTCTGGTTAGGATGCCCTATAGTGAGACTTAACCCTGTGAAAAAAAGGGATTATTAACAGGAGTTTTGCACCCAGTAATGTTAAGATGAATGTTTCATTTCCCTCTTTGCTGCGAAGAAAACCCAGTACGGAAGGAAGAGATTTTTCCAAAAGTTGCACACAAAAATGTGAGATCCTGCTTGCTGACTTTTCCCTCCTACGAAAGATCGATGACACCGGCTCATCTGCACATCTCTTCATTTATTTCAGGTTGGAATAAGTGTTTGAGTCCACCCGTAGATAACACATTTTTTGAACTAATATTACTAATATTATGATAAAATCATCAAACCTCATTATCGGATAAACTAGATAGCGTGGAAAGAAAAATAATCCTCCCAGGTTTTAGGGTCGAATCGACTCCTGTTCAAGGCAAAGAACCACTACCTCAGCCAAACATAAAGAAAAACATTGTGCATGTTATAACCTTAGAGATCTCCTACGTATAACAGGCCTAGGGGAATATGACAGGTTCAAAAGAGGGAAAACATGGAAAGTATGCGTCTAAGAGTATGAACGTCACAATGAGCCCAATCGTTCCTTAATATGCCATAAAAGATTTTTAGACGGAAATAATAGGGCTTGCTAGCGTGTAAAGATGAAAGGCAAGTGAAAGCTCGCTCTGAAGCTAAGAGCTAGGTTTGAGACAAGTTGTGTTTTTCTAAATGTTGATCTTGTCTGTTTTTATATCTTTTTTCGAATTCTAAGGTTAATCATTAACTTTTTTTTTTGGAAGATTCCTTCTTTTGCTAAGTTCTAACAGTTGACCTTTCGGTTTTTATCTGCCCACACGACGATGCCTGCGGTTCCAGAAAGGGAATGATTCGACACGCAAGAAAACGGTGGGTTGTGAAATTTAATGCTTGAGTTTGAGAATGCGAGCGTGTACCATGGTGAACAAGGATTAATACCCAAAAATCAAGAACCCTCTCTCACTAAAATAAAGTAATAGTGACGAAAATTAACATCTATATTATAGTCCATCCAAGAGAGAGACAATCTTAATAACTGTGTCTAGAGTGAATATACATTATGGAATGAAGACATAGAAATCCCTCACACCCCGGAAAAATCAAACAGTCTTTAGGCTAACTTAGGGTGGAATTGAAGTCTTCGACTCCCGGCGAATATGATAAGAAGACAAGTTCAATAACATAGCGTGCGTTAAGCGAGTGCGAAGGGAAAAATACCTTAAGCAGATGCAATAAACAAGCACATTATTTAAAAATAGAAAAAATTTATCTAGGACCCACATAAGTAATTTGCACCCACGTGAATCGTGAATATCGCGTTAAAACTATTTTGTATTGTATGTAAGATATATGAATTTGGGCATTGAAATTCACAGTCGAAGAAAAAAGGACATTGAAGTCTTGGAAAGATAGACAGGACTGGTACTGAAATATCTCGCTGCGTGTATATGAAAGTAACAGCCATTCCAGAATACGTAAGAAAATAAGAGCAATATGTCCCGGTACCTAGGAAAAAGCCTGGTAGAAATAGACTAATTGTATTAGGCCATTTATGAGGGTGGGCCCAAAAGGGGTGAGAAGGGGTTTCATTCCCCATATGGACACCCTGCTAATAGAAGGATGAGATGATGGCCCCCTTGACCCCCCGCACCTAAGAAGCTCCTACTAGGTCTGAGCGTACAAAAGAAGCGTTAAAAAAGAGATGAGCAGAACCAAAAATAGAAGATGTTTTGTATGGTCTTTATGTTTCAATTTAGCGGTTGACGACCGCTTTAAATATACCCGTTTATGTAGGACGGAAACCGACCCAACTCCAGATTAAATATAGACAATATAAAGCGTCACTTGGAGGTGACGTGGGAGTCGCATGACGAAATCCTTATTAAAACTTCTATAATCTGGACCTCCCGGAATGAAAAGCTACTACTATTTGAACTTCGCGAGGATCTGACAACTAACACCAATAATAATATAAAATAAGTAAAATACATAAAATCTAATAAAAATGTATAAGAAAACTGAAAGTAATAGTGTGACGACAATAAAAAAAATTCTATACTGTGTTACATGAGATTGGAAACACTCAACATTGAAAACATGCATTTAAGAGTATATACAAAAATTACTAATGAACAATAACAAATCATCTTTTAAATGAATCCTCCATCCCTGATACATGCCGAATAGTAAATAAGAAAAATTTAATTTTAATAAAGGAGATATAAATATAGGATCATAAATATATATATAATATATATAATATATTAATATATATATATATATATATCTTATAGTACTATATATAGTATATTATATATATATATATATAAATAGTATTATATGTATGTTTACACATTTTGTATTTTTTGATAAACTTTCCTTTCATTTTTCATGTCATTTAATTTTCTTTCCAATTTAAAATCCATTTCATAAACTCATCTTGTTTCGGTAAATGGAGATTTCTCCAAATTCAGATTTCCTTTTTTTTCCTTTTTTCTTTCCTTTTTTCTCTTCTTTTTCTTTCTCTTTGAAGTCGAAAGAAGGAAAATTAATCATTCATAAGAAGAGAAGTTAAATAATTTAAAAGAAAATTACAAAGATATACCTCAAATATTTTTGTAAACACGTTAGCAGCACACACACACACACACGACCTACATACATTACATACATAGTAGATGATATATACCTATAATGAACATATAGGTATAATTATATATATATATATATTATATATATCAATATTATTATATAGTATATATATATTATATATATCTATATATACTCATACATTTATATATATTATATATATTATATATATAATATATATATATATATATACTATAATATAATATATATATATATATAATATATATACTTATATATAATATATAATATTATATATATATACTATACATTATATATATATATAATATATATATAAACGTTTTATATATCTAAAAAATAGATATATATATATAATATTTCTTAATAAGATATATATATATATTATTATAAAGTAAAAATATATATATATATAAGATATATAAATAATATAATATATATAAATATAATACAACTTACTATATAAATAATAATATTAAATAATAATAAAATAAAATAATAATAATTAATAATATATAAATAATGATAATATAATTATTCCCAAGTGAATAAATATAAAATTAATAATAATAAATTTTAATAATAATTAATTAATAATAATAATAATAAATAATTAAGTAATTATAATAACTAATAATAATAATTAATAATAAATACATACATTAAATAATTTAATATATGGATAATAAAATACCTTTATTAATAATAATAATAAGCCAGGATTTGGCAAGCTTTTTAGTAAAAAGTATTTTATTAAGCACGTTAATTTAATAGATGATTATATTACGTAGAAAATATTGAACATAATAATAATATAAAATATGTATTCAAAATATGTTAAACTGATAATAATAAATCAATAATAAACTCAATAATATAAGAGTAATATACCAAAGGTAACAGGCCAAGTTTAATATTTAAATAACTAATAATAATAATAATTAATAAAATAATAATAATAATTTATAAAAGTTTTACACCTCAAAGCATAGCCCTATCAATGGAAGGACACTCTCTAAGTATATTGCTACCTGCCCCTAGTCTTCGACGAGGATCAAACACTTGAACCCCTATTCAACTTATTCTCGCCTCAATCGCTCTTACCGTTAAAAGCTCTAAGGTTAGTGTACGGTGGTGAGTTACCCAAATATAAAGGTGTATTTTAGTATAAATATATTTATTATAGTGATTTATTGTTTTACCCTAAATATCTTATTATTATTAATACGTATTAATAAATAATCTTAAGATATAGTATTTATATTATAGTATGATTATATAAAGCTATCATGAAAAGGTAAAGAATTACACTGACCTTCTCCGGGATTGAACCACACGCCAAATGTTGCGAACTGAGGACCCCCAAACTTATCCACCCGGTGCGTTTAACGACTGAGCTATCCTCCAAGGCCCCACCACTATACTTGGCCCTTCAAGTTAAACAATTATAAAGCAATTGAGCTCCCTTCAAAGCGGCCTCACCAGGTGACCAGCCTGTCCTATCCACGTTCTTATATTTGAACGATGACAAATATTCATTGATATAGATGCGCAAAAATATATAAGATAGTTAAACGACCATTTATTAGAACACGGGTATAACTCAGAAGCGCTTTAAAGACACCCAAGTAACATGCCCCCGCAGGATTAACCACCGCCATGTGACTAGAACTGAGGACAACTATTACCCGGCGCGTTGCGTACGGACGGCGGCCTCCAGAGTTCCAGAGAAGAAACTTGACCTCCCAAAGACAGTAATATAAGGCAGATCTAAAATAATAATTCGAATGTATTAGGCCTCCGCCCACTATGGAGACATTCTACAAAAAATTAAAGACACGAGGTAAAGAAGATGAGACGAGGCTAGGGCACCACCCCTGGTGATGTCGCCTCGAGGGCAGCTCGGTGTGCTTGAACCAGAACCAAACGTGTTCATATGGAATCCAAAAGTTCTTTAAGGCTGGAGGAAGAAACTCAAATACGTAACGCACCGGGAAATATATGGAACTTCAAGTAAACGCAACATAAAGGCGGTAGTTTCATCCCGGGAAGAAGGCCAAGTTAATTCTTCACACAAAACTTCCATATAATTATATGTTCGTTTCTTATAAAACATCTTAATATTAATGCGAACTTAATATGCAAGTATTAAACATAAACTTATATAACGTATATATTATATTTATATAGTATATATTATATTATAATATATATACTATAATATATATTTAAATATATATTATAATATAATATATACTAATATAATATTTACATATATCTATTATGAATGTAATCCAAATTCAATAGTATATATCGTGTATCGGTATCTGGCAACATAAGTATTCACCTTATTTTGGGTATAATTATGGTATTCGGTATCCGGATATTGGTTTTAATTATGCCGATATGGCCGATTAATATTCTTACTTTTTGTAGAATGTGAATAATTAGTGAGAGAAAAATCTTTCAGATTAATCAATAAAACAGTAACTGCTTACCTCACAAAAAAATGTATATGTATTTTTATTTTTATTTATGGAATTATTATATTTATATTTTTGAACGCTGAAAACACAGAATAATGATCTGCAACTATATATACTTTTTAGTATCTTATCATCAAAGATATAGCACCTTAAGAGATATATAATGCAAATTAATATTAACTTTTGGAATTTTTTAATGGTTCTTGATCTAACTGAGCTTTACACTGTATACTGGTACGTTATTTTCAATTTTTCTTATATTTATAAGTATTTAAGATGTTACAACAATTACTTAACAAAGACTTCTTTAGTCCTGGGTAACAAAATATGCATAAGGTAATTATCCCCAAAATTTCATAAGTCACTATGCTTGAATTATGCCAAAAAATCTATGTCTGTTAACTTCCCTGCATATAAATATACGTTTGCCATCGTGTGGTGCTCTTGTCCGGAAGGTCGAATTTGCTTCTCCTTATCAGAAACCCACATATAACTCACTCATCATATGTATCACATCCCCAACGTCACTCAGCGTGAGATCCCTTTTCCACATTGTCAGAGAGTAATGCGCTGGGTGTGCATAATCTTCAACCATAATCTTCACTGTACACCCCCTAAATTTCTCTCAGAAAAAAAGCTAGGCTATGCGAAGTATATATATATCTCTCTCTATAGACATACGCGCGACTACATCATTTTGATTTGTTCCCCCATATAACACCATTCGACACTCCCCATTATTCTAAACAAGAGCTGTTTGGTCAATTTGGATCTTTACATTATCACGTAAGAAATCCAACTAATCACAATTACGGAAGTGCACACCATTGTTTAACCCATCAGCATCATTTCTCAATTCAATGCTAAATACAATTTTCCTTCCTTACAATTTCAAAGATTAGCATGTTCCAACTGTGTGAGGCGTCAGTCATACTTCCTAGAAAAAAGAAAAGAGAAAAAAACTGCGGGATATATATATATATCCTACTAATCAAATACATAGATATAAGTATATATATATAATTATAAATCTCATAACCCTCACTAACAATGTTTTATTACCTTTTCATATATATATACTATTATATACTTTATACTATAATACTATACTATATATCAGATAGTAGTATAACTAATCGACCTCGACATTACTATTATAATATAACATTAATATACTACACGGAGCGCCTACATATATGCCAGGATAACATACAGTTCCCTCTTAACTATGTCCAAGTGACTTCCGGCAACGCACGACACAGCTATGCGTCACCTCGAATACAAACTGTTACTTACAGAAGGCGTGGTGAACGTATAGGGTAGTTTTCATATGTGGAACTTTAGGGTTCTTGGCACATGAGCCCAAGGAACCCCCTGCAAAGGTATTGGATCTTGGAGATTACTTCGCTTTACCTTTTCCCTATATTTTGTAAATACTTCGCACCGTGGCAACACCCCGCGCCCCCTTCTGTATGCATAGCTGATTCGTGATCGCATTCTCAGCCAATACTCTGGGGACACTAGCTCAAAGCGATTGCTTTTTCTCTCGCGTGATTCCCTTATTTAGCCATAACCTATCTTAAGGTCCCGTTCTACAAACTCTCTCTTACGTCCCAAAATAATGAGGTCCTGCAGATGCTCATATACTTAAAACCACCAAATATAGGACAATGCAGCGAACAACAGTAGAGCACTGTAACGCATACTCTTAAATTGCCATGTGGTTCAACCTTCACAATTTGGTGAACAAAATTGCTTGAAAACAAATCCAAGCAATCACCAATGGAGTGTCACGAATACTGACACTACACAAAAAATTGAATCTCTGCCCACAACGATTAGCTGCAACCTGTCTACTGCTTGCAATTTTACAAATGTTTTTATTATC
>JABUQX010096022.1:0-10000 GCA_015478945.1 Trachelipus rathkii | reverse complement strand
GATGTAGGAGACTTATATATATATATATATATATATATATATATATATATTCTTATATATGTTTAGTTATATATATATATATATATATATATATATATATATATATATATAATATATATATATATATATATATATATATATATATATATATATATAGATTTATGTATATATATAATAGATATTATTATATATATATATATATATATATATATATATATATATATAATATATATATATATATATATATATATATATATATATATATATATATATATATATATATATATATATATATATATATTATACCTTTTAAATTTGTTTTTCCTGTAAATGTGAAATTGGAAAAGTTCATAACTCTTATGAATTCTTCCATTATTGTTATTGGGCGACTTCATAACACCAGCTTTATTTTTTGTTTTTAGTTCTTTTCAGATTTTAGGGATTTAATATAATTTAAATGAAAATCTAGACAGGGTCAGGCATTTTAATAAGGTTTATTATTATTATTATTATTATTATTATTATTATTATTATTATTATTATTATTATTATTATTATTATTATTATTATTATTATTATTATTATTATTATTATTATTAAGGTCGAAACACAGCTAGATTACTACACAACATTATGATCAAAATATATAGAGAGACTTAAAAGGAAAGAGACTCAAGGTGATAGCTCATATATAGTTAAGTGAGTCATTGCTACTGAAGACCCTCAAATATAGTCATTTTCCACTTGCTCATTTTAGGATCCTTCGGTCTTTAGCAGCAGTGATTCTTTCATCAAGAACAACCTCTCTATCAATCACTGAAATGACCCGCTCTAAAAGAGTCGTTCGTGAATGAGCCAACCATATATATATATATATATATATATAAATGATAAACAAAAAACAAACCCTCATACGTGCCGTCTAAAGCAACAGCTCATGCCACCAGAGCCCCCCGCTCGCCCCCGTTCAGGCCAACTACACCGCAAACCGACGGAAACAAAACTTCCCCATCGCCCAATTCTCAAAATCCAACCATTACCACCCTATAACCAAAATCACACTTTCTCTCATCCTCCACTTCCCTCTCTCTTCCCTTCCACCATCATCCCTCTACCCCTAACTGCAAAACCTGCTCTCTCTTATCCGAGCAAACGACAACAAGTCAAGCGCCCCATCTCTGGGGATATTACCGAAGATACCACAAGCTCGTCCTCACTGACGTACTCGGGCGATTGGCCCTTGCTAGGCTAGACTCACTTCTTATATGAATCCACACACATGAACTGAGCCCCAGCCCGCGCACAGCCAGTGCTACTGTCCCGCCTCTCCAGCTCTTCCTCCCAAGCCTTACTCGACTCCACTCCTACCCACCCTCTCAAACGTCGTATCTTAATTACCCTATTAGGGAGGTTATAGTTACACGGGCTGTAATATACGAATACATAATAGCACATACTTTACGCAACACAACCAGTTTACCGCAGCGTATTATCAGGATATATACGATACCTGATACATACTTATAGTATAACACTATACTACTATATATTTATCATAAGTATAATATTTATATATACTATACTCACTATAGTATTACTATATAATATATTCTTTATGGCTGCTCGTACGGTAAGCTATGTGTCGTTTTTGGTGAGCTCCGTTCTCTGCATCGATTTATCCAAACAAGTATTCAATACAAGAACTATAGACCAACCCCTCGTTGTATTATGCCAGTCATTTTAAAGGTTATTATTGTCGAATTCAATTATTATTTTTAGTGCTAAGCATGGTGTTTTTTTTCCTGTTTTCATCGTTTAACGCCATGTCGCGTTTTATTCTAATTTCGGGAAACGTTTTTCCAGTGGTCCTTATCTTGAGTTTGCATGTTTTAAACACTTAGAATGTTTAAATAAAAACTATAATAATTATTTAGTTATATAGTCTATAATATATTTCTGATCGAATTCCTTTATTGGGTACTATTTTATTATATATTATATTTTATACTTTATTAGTTTTTTAGATATATATATATTAATTCTATATATACTATATATAATATATACTATATTATATATATAATACTATAATAGTATATATATATATACTCATAATATATATATTATATTATAGTATTATTGCATTTGCGCGAGCCTGAACGCGAGCAGGTATGAAGAACTCACCTTTGATCTACGCACTGGGAGAGGAAAGAACGTAATGACAGGGAAAGAAAAATAAAATTACGCTATATACTATATACTATCTATACCTAATATAACTTAATATATAGTTATATAAATTATATTAATATCAATTAATATAATAATAATATTCGATAATATTATACTTATATATTATACAATATAATATGTTATATATAATTATATAATCTATACTTTACTTATATGTATTATATATATTAAATTGTAATAATATATTATATATTGATAATAGCAAAAATAGGCTCGCTGAAACAAAAAAGTAGATAATTTTTTTATATAATTACTAATTTATTATTATGTCTAATATACTCTTTCTGTGGACGGTGGTAAATTGTGTTTCTTATGAGTTTCAGTTTTCTAAGATGATTCTATAAACTAATATACTATATATAAATTGCTTAAACTCGCGTATATATATATATTATATATTAGTTATATTACTATTATGTATATATATATATTATACTAATATAATATAGATATACTCATTATATATATAAATAATATAGATATATCTATATAAATGATATATATTATTATTAATTATATATATCAGTGGGGCGAGCCTGACGAAAATGTCTTTGACATGCGGAAAAGTTATAAATATCCATCCCTAAACACAACATCCACAACATTATATAAATATAATATATAATATATAATATTTTTATATATACTCTTTATATTTAATATATTAATACATTAATATATATTTATTATATATATCTTAATTGATGTGAATAATTATTATATATTATATTTATATATTATATACTGCATAATAATATATATTATTAAATTATTATTAGTCGTTCATATATATATTGTAGTAGTATTTTAAAGTCATAGTTACTACTTATAACTATATATATTATATAATTTAGGAACTACACATTAATAACTACTATATAACTACTATAACTATACACTAACACACACCATAACTAACACATACTTACTTCCATGTAATATACTTACTCATACTATAGATATAACTATTATTATATCATAAAACACAAATATACTTATTCACATTCCCATTCACTACGTGTTTCCACTCGCTTAATTTATACAGAATATCTGTTTTCTCTTATTCAAATTAAATCTCTATGATTATACAGTATTAGCCCATTAATCAGTATTTCAAGTTAGAGTTTTCTTATTTTGAATTATTAGAATTTAATCTTGGCTATGAAGCATGGCTTCTTAATCGTCCTCTATCAATTTGACAACACAAGTCAGAATGGTTTTATTTTAATTTTTTTCTTTAAATTAAAACATATCTGTAGATTTTTCAATAAATTTTTATCTTAAAAATTAGGGTGGGCCAAAAAAAACAAAATTCATAAACAAAAAATGAGAAATTCTGCGGAGGATGTGTATAGTATTTCAACGTTAGTTTTTTTTCTTATTGAGGTATTAGGAATCTTAAATATTAATATTTTGGTATTTGATACGTTGCATAAGCACAAATACAATTTATTTTAAATTTTGTTGAAAACGACTATTTATTAGATTCATACTGGAAAATAAAAATCTTTTGTTAAAAAAATAATTCACGAATGTATGTATAGTTGTTACACTGTCTTAAATTTTTTATTACTCTGCTTTCAGGGAACATGAGCGACGCCGTTTCACGTTTTTAAACGATAAACCATTATTCAGAATATGACAACGATTCTTACACTTTTGTGAGTGCATACTTTCGTATATATTTTTTTAGAGACTACTTTTATACTAAATTTACGTTATGTATATTTTCTTCATATCGGCATTGTTGGCCAATTTTCATCATGACCACCAAATACCACCCAAGAAGCAGCAAGCGTGAAGATCTCAGAACCTAAGGATCGAGGAATTTTATCTCGTCATTCTTTTATGGAAATTAAATTGAATAAAAAAACCGCATCTGTTTCTCTTGATGTATAATGCATAATGCTCCATTGGCGCAAAGATTATTGAGACAGACTGGCCGAGATTCGATAAGGAGGCGCCTCGGATATTAATATATATATATTATAATATATATATATAATTATAATATATATATATATATATTTATATTATATATATACTTATATATATATATAATATATATATATATATATATATTATATTATAATACTATAATATTATAGTATATAATATATATACGGTGTATATATAATATTGAGAATATGACTGAAATATATTAATTAATAAATTATTCATTAATATATATATATTTTTCTATCCTTAATAGTATTATCATTTTCGATTAAATGATAAGCTATATTATAATCCGCTATTGTATAAAATATATATATATTTATTATAAGACGGCTAATACATCTCTGTACCAATATATATATCTCAGTATTCATGCTACTCTTCTATGTAAATACCGTAATACCATTTTCTTTTAGCATTACTATCTACTATCTGCTGTTAAGATAGTTATATAACTACTTGATGAATTATATTATATGCGTGCCCCTAGGAAAACGCGAACTTTCTCCACATATATTAAGACGTGCTCACCTACCACACAACACATCCACAATGCACAGGATTACACACAAACACCATTGCTATAATAATAATTAAATAATTAATAGAATAATAATAATAATAAATAATAATTAATAAATATTAATAATTAATGATATAATATGTTCTTAAGGTGAAGGCTGATTAGGTTGTTTTATAAAAAAGGACAATAACTTGTCCTCAGTAAACTTGTTAGAAAATCAACGGAGAAATATATGAAGAACAATAAATAATAATCATAATAAAATAACGTAACAATAATAATATAAGTAAATAATATAACTATGCATATAATATGCTATATATTCGTTATATATATAGTATACTATATTTAAACTATATCTAAGCATTTCTCATACTGATGGAGATAAAATGACCTGACAATTTTCTACTTTGCCTTTTCATTTTTGTATCGATATATTATTACGTTGTAATATATATATATATTATATATTCTCATCATAATCTCACTCCCTACCTTTCCTTGATACCCTACCTCCTTGGCCAACTTAACTATGCCACTCTTAAAAGCTCCTTTAGCGCTTATATGTAAAAAAGCAATATACCCTCAAGAATTTTTCTGTACATTCATTTATCAAAATCTCCACTCTACATTCTCATATAGATATTATATCTTAGAATGCTTCAACACTTATTTATGTCTCTAGTCCTCTCTCTTTCTTAAGAGCTCTATCAGCATCTGTTCCTCCTTACTCTTCCCTTCATATAATATGAAACTAATTCGAATTCTATTTTCAGTATCTGTTTGATAGTAATCTTATTCTGAAGCTTTAATGATACATAACCTACATTATTCAAAGTTAAGCAAAAAATAAATTTCTACAACCAACCCGTGGACCCAACTACTACAACTCCTCTCGAACCTATTGTTACCTTATCCACATCCTCCACATAAAACAAATCTCAAAACTTTACCTTCATCCTAACGACTAACTTCCTTAACACTACTATGACTTCTTGAATAAGAATCTTCACACTCCAACTCACTTACTATAAAAACTATCTCACAATGCATACAGTACACAATTAAATGCCGGTAGAACAGACACTCCGAAAATCGCATGCTCGGCTCACTATCTTCTATACGCGTCGCCTGAAGACAAATACATTTCGTCTCTTCATAATCAGCATAGTGATCTGTTGGTCACTGACATCTAAACAAGTGATTCTCCTGAAGCATCGCGACTCTTCACTTCATTATGAATTTCGCTTATGCTCCACCACATAGATCTAGTCTCAGCATGATTCGACAAGCTAATTTTAACCATAAAAGATACGTGGCCCAATCTTGAGAGCGCGGTACTAGAGCCAACCCCTACCCAGACGTACAATCTCTCACTCAGTAATCACTTAATATACTGTCATCAGCAGAAAACCTTTGCCTAATTTCTGGGTTCAACCTACAAAAGGAGAATATATGTTCATTCCCACACTAAACAACATTCTTAACATTCACTTACCACCACACACATTTGTATTTTCAAATATTGATAAAACTAAGCCAGACAATATATATTTTTCATTACATCGTTAAGGACTACTTTTCATTATTTCAACTGGTTTACATAATTCTTACAAAATTTTAATAACTGTTCTCTATTTGAGTCGCGAATAATAAGCAAATACGTGAATTAAAAACATGCAGGGAGCGGTCCAGAAAATTAGAGGATACGTAAAGCTTATCGCTAATATATTACATGTATATAGTTAGAAACGGTCTTAGATATAATTATTTTTTATTTACTATCATATCATATATATTAATCATAGGATGCTTTCTATTAATAACTCATATCATAATAAATCGCACCAATAGCCCTTGAATTATTGCTCTCTAGTATAAATTATGTGCTTCTGATTATAACTACTCATGATAGTAGCTATCATAATGACCTATATAGTGATGTGTGGAGATGTGTGGTATAGATATATATATAATATACTATATATATATATATTACTATATGTAAAGTAATATAATATATATATATATGGTGTAGTATATATAGTAGTATGTGATGATGTGTATGAGTAGAGATATTATATATATATATATATGTGTGTGTGAATTTGTGTGCTGTTTAAGAAAGTTAACTATATATAATATAGGTGATATATAATATATATATAATAATAGGTATATAATAGAAATAATTAGCAGAGTTTATGTTATATATATAAAGTGGATATATATGATATAGTATATATATTATTTATAGAGGGCCATATATATAATATATATATATATAGATTGAGGTAGTACTATATATATATATATATATATATATAGATACCTGTCTCCATATGGAGCGAACAAGTGACGTCACAGTAGGACTGCATAAGTCATTGGTACTGCACTTTACGCATTCCACTGATGCGTTGTTCTGCCGCAGTGGTGTGGGAATCCCCTTAAGGGATAGATATTTCTGACGCGACTGGCTAACGCGCTAATTATCACGGGCCGTACTATACGAGGATATACTGACACCATCACTACACTACTACTACAGGGAGGGGGGCTTTCCTTTCGACTTTGTCCGGGGTTCTTCGCACCTGAACTATCTCTGTTTCATCTGATCGTTAACTGCAGCCTTCTCTTTGAGCCGAGCACAAGCAACCTATAATTTCGACCCACAGTACAGCACACACACCAAACCAATACCAACCCTTAGACCCTTTGGCCAACCACAGACACTTTACACGAATTACACTCTCCCCACATAGACATTCAGTTACTACTCTCTCCACGTAGACACATATACCACCTTAGGACACTTACGCCCAACCATAGACACTTACACCTACACTCTCCGATTAGTAAGCAGCTACTACACTCACTAACTCTAGACACGATTATGACTACTACACTCACACATCAATGACCTATCACACGCAGATACCTACACACAACACGATAGGACGACCACAGCACACACAGAATACACACCACACCTACAACCTAGCACCTACAACACCCAGCCATAGACCACTTATACACACTTAACACTCACTCATAGACACTTTTACTAAGCCCTCACACTTACATTTACACTTACACACCACACACACTATACACACACACTCGATATCTAAGTTCCTCAGCTTTGATGAGCTAACGTCCTTGATGCCTCAGAGGCTTTGATGTGCTTCAGCTGTTTAATCCTTAAGCTTTAATGGCTCATCTTTGTTGGCATTACCCAACTTGTGCGAGTGAGGCTTCAACTTTTGATGGCTCAGCTATGTCGTAATTGCTCAACTTTGAGTCGAGCTCACCGTTTGATGGCGTGCCAGCTTTGGTGATACATGAGCCGATATGATGTTCATCTTTGATGACGTTGGCATCTCTTACGGTTTTCAGTACTTGATGGGCTTCATCTTTGGCTGACTCAGAATTATTGATTGGCTCAACTTTTACTTTCAACTTTGAATGGTCCCAATCACCCGTAAGGAGTATTCATAGGGAGGGGTGTTCTGAATGAGAGCTGTTCATAGTAGGTAGCAAATAATTAGAAATTAGAGTGCTCTTAGGTGTAAAGTCATAGCGTGAGTGCAAGTTATAAGTGCCTAATATTGATAGTAGCAATAGTGTAATATATAGTAGCACTAAATAGTTGCATGTGTGAGTTGAACTCATAGTGCCAAATAGATGATGTCACATATTAGTGCCTCAAACTGTTAGTGTCTATATACTTTATTTTTCAATAGACATTTTTCATGCCTCCTCACCTAGACCCTGGTATATAATATAGCTTATACTCTATAATTATTGGGTATCTTATAACCCTAGGTTATATAAAGGTTTGAGGATTATCTGATATGATAGGTTGATATATATTACAATTCAGCTCTAGCGAAAGATGTGTCTCTTTCGAGTAGATAAATACGAGTTAAGTGCTATTTTCTAGCATACTCCCTGATTAAAATTATAAGTAAGCCAACTATATATTGGGTGTCAACTTACCCTATGTGATAAGGTATGATGATCGATTTGGTGCGCAAGTATAATGATATACAGTTAGCAGTAGAATGCTGTGCCAACTATGATGTGGAGTTTATATCCTTTTTTATCCTTACTCTAGACAATCCTGATAGCATACATCATATATATTAAAGCAGAAATATAATATTGATGTCTTCCCCTAGGGATAAGTGGACTATACCGTGGTATATACGCAGCATGTGCGCCACTCCGCGCGAAGACTAGGCATTTTCCAGCACACCGCATAGAGTGCGTCCCGCCGGCGTACCGCCGCCGCGTGCTGCCCGCTCTAAGTCGACCTATAAATATTTCCGCTAATAATCGAACAAAAATAATAATATACTTGGTCATTCTATATTTTATTTTCAATACTCATAACATTTTTATATAAAAACATTTTTTACGATCTATGTAAGTCATTAAATACTTAAGTAATATATTTATTATTTATATAACACATTATTTCATCAGTTGTGATATCCTGTGAATTATTTCTAA
Organism: Trachelipus rathkii; assembly: GCA_015478945.1. Classification (NCBI taxonomy): domain Eukaryota; kingdom Metazoa; phylum Arthropoda; class Malacostraca; order Isopoda; family Trachelipodidae; genus Trachelipus; species Trachelipus rathkii. Next base: position 750 of record JABUQX010096022.1, on the reverse strand, counting down.
AAATAATTTCTTTTTTCTTAATTTTTACTTTATGAGTCATCATTTTTACATATCACACTCAAATAAATTTATTAATTCTAACTCATTGAATATTTAACAAGCCTCTTATATAAAGCAGATGATTAAAACAGTATAATCAAAAGCTCAATATGTGGCGAGGCCAGCAAAGATGAGGAATAGTTAAGGGTCAATGTAATGAACTCGCTTTTGCTGAAGCTAACTAGGCGTTATTTTATTTTGTTCTTTATTTTTTTGTGAACATAATATTTAATATAACATTTGTCTGTATTATCTTTCTCCATGAATTTTTTACAGTTTATACTCCAGATTTATATAATATTACTAAATTTTTATAAATAGAATTGAGTATATATAGACCAGCTATACACAAAAAACTCTCTAGAGTGTCCTCAGAGAAAAATGCCTCACACGATTATACTTTGCATTACTTTTTCGCAATATATGTACTTGCAAGGTATACCGATTTCTTAAATTATATACTTGCACTATACTTTACCAGACCTTAAAGTCTCAGAAAACAGTGTTAAATCATAGAAGTAGAGTAGGGAGAACCTTTATCCTTTAGCTACCTCGCAAATGGGTGTGGATGAATAGTAGGCTTTGTTTTACTGCTTTACTGCGTTTTTTTAAGTAACTCATATATTTATTAACATTATGTATACATACGTTACCTGTAAGAACCGAGTAGTGCATTAAATACAGTAATAATCACAATAGCGCTGTTGATAT
>JABUQX010096021.1:80000-97774 GCA_015478945.1 Trachelipus rathkii | reverse complement strand
GTGCATAGCCTACTCTGCTAAAATCTATTATTTTCTAAGGGGGCAGGGCAGGCAGGCTAGGTACAGGCAGTGACATATAGGATCAAGTGCCACAGGCAGTGATCAGTAGCTGGCAAATAGTGACAGGCAGTAGCAGGCAGGCATGGCAAGCGTCAGTTGCTATGTGCCAGGCAGGCAGGCAAAGGCAGGCAGGACAACAAAGGCAGGCAGGCAGGCAGGCATAGAGGTTACTATTTAAGCAGGCAGGCAGGCAGGCAGGCAAGGTACCTAGGTAGGCAAGGCAGAGTACTATTATACCTATATACAGTTAAATGGGAACATACTTGAATATGTTTCCCAAATAAATATATATACGAATATTTGTTATTTCCGCAAGCAGGCCATAAGCAAGGTCAGGCAGTGCCATTAGGCTAGAGGACAGGACTAAGTTAGCAGGCAGAGCAGCAGTTGTTCAAGTCTATGTTGCTAGGGCAGGCAGGCATCGCGAGGCAGTTGTTAGGCGAGACGGAAGTGGCGTAGGTCAGGCTATATATACTCTATTCTGTAAAATATGTGTGACATGTATAAATAGTTCCAAAAATTTTATTATATAGGAATATGTTGTTCCATACTATCTAGGTTCAGGTCCGAGGCAGGACAGCAGGTCAGGGCAGCACAGGGCAGGGTGTTGCCATGGCAGCCAAGCGCCGCAGGTTAGGCAGTGTGCAGGCTTAACCTATGTGCGGTAAGATGCGAGGACATGCAAAATGTGGTCAAAAGTTTATTTGATGACGATTTTCGGAAATATTGATTGTATTTTTGGTTAAGTATACAGTGGTGGGTTTTTCTTTTTTTTTCGATAAGGTAAATTGCATGTATGCGGGGTCTACAGGGACATGGCAGCAGGCAGGCAGGCAGGCAGGGCGAGGTCAGAGCAGGGCAGGCGCTAGTGCGAGTGCTCAGGCATCGGTCAGGCTAGCCGGCATGGAGCGAGGCTAGGCAGGCTGCAGGCAGCCGCTAGCTGTCGGCCAGAGTCAGTGCCAGGCGAGCAGGCCATGGCCTATGTTTCGCGCAGTGATCTAGCGCAGGAGTATGCAGGACCAAGGCAGGTTCTAGAGACACGTGGCGATGGGTGCAGCGGTTCTTTTATGATGTCAGGTCAGTGGACAGGCCGGAGGAGAGCATGTGTCAGTGACTAGGTCTAGTTGCTTAAATCCTATTCCGTAAAAATGAGGACCATGAAAAATTGTTATATCATATATTATAAAATAAAAAAGTATATAGGTAAACGAAATGAAAGATGGACTAGAAACGCTGTCAGTCAGCAGATCAAGGTCAGGCAGGCAGGCAGATCACTGCTGGCCAGGCCAGGCGGTGCAAGTGCTAGGACAGGCAGGCAGGCAGGTCATACGGATGGCAGGCTTATAACTGACTATATTCGTATAAAAGTGGGACACTGAAAATTGTAATTAAAAAATAAAGTATATAGGTAATATTTTGTTATTCATCAGGAGGCCAGGCAGCGCAGGTCAGGACAGGCAGCGCAGGCCAGGCATTGAGCAGGCATGGTCAGGCAGCAGCTTTAGAGCATGAGCAGGCAGTAGCTAGGCAGCAGTGCTATGGCTAGGGTTGCCGAGACGCAGTGCTTAAACCTATTCTACAGAATGAGGACATGAATGTGTATAAACAATAAAGGAGTTAGTTGGATATAACTATGTTATTGGCACGTAGGTAAGGCAGAGCAGGTTCAGGTGACTTCACTGGTCTATGTGTCCAGGTACTAGGCAGGTCAGGCTTGAGTCATGTGCAGGCAGGTCTATGTGCTGTTGAGTTGCTAGAGCTAGAAGCATAGAGCAGACAGGCAGGCAGATAAGGCAGCCATTTTATAGGTACCGCATGAGCATAAGTCAAGGCAGGCATGGAACTTTAAACCTATTCGTAAATAATTGAAGTAATGAAAAAATGTATAAATTAAAAAAGTAATGATCATAGGAATATATTATTTGTTATAATTCACAATGAAAACGGCAAGGCAAGGTTCAGAGCAAGGCAATGGCAGGTCGGCAGTGCCAGGCAGGCAGGCATGAGCAGGTCAGGACATAGCAGGCAGGCTAGGCTGAGTCAGTGCAGTAGTTCACAGGCAGTGACAGGTACAGGCCAGGCCAGAGCAGGCTAGGCAAGGCATTGGCAGAGCTAGGCAAGAGATGCAGGGCAGGCAGAGAGCAGGCAGATCAGGCGAGGGCAGGCAGGCAGTGCGGCAGCCTGCAGGTAGTCAGGCAGCAGGCGCAGCGACAGGTCAGAGCAGGCAGTGACTTGGTCACGGTCAGCTTCTTGAACGTAGGTTACCCCATACGGTCGATGCTTAATATTTAACTTTTTTAAATTCAATACAAAAAGTGTTTATCCTTCAGCGATTCTTATAACTTTCTTTCTCTCTCGGTCATTTATACCGCTTAGTTTTAAATTCATTTTTTTTATTTATTAGCTATCGAATATAAATTAACTGTATCATAACACATAACGTATGAACCCCAGAGTTCAAATCTTGAGTTGTAATCATATATTCAAAGATATCACTCTTGAATTAACAGTGATTTTTTACTGACTAATTGTTATGTAGGCATTATCTTAATTTTTTTCTATTAATTTCAAAAAACTACTTGCCTTAGGGTAAACTGTGGTTCGGGGGTTGCACATGTCGCTTAGCGAAGAGCAGGAGGCCCGTCTGGGTGTCCTCAAGCATTTAAAGAATTATTCTAACATGGTGTTATTGATGCAGTGCCATGCCTCCCTGCTAAAATCTAATTGCAGTAGCATGAGCAGGCAGGCAGGCAGGCAGGCAAGGCAGGGGCAGTGCTGGTCAAGAGCAGGCAGGCAGAGCAAGGCGAGAGCAGGCAGTGCAGGCAGGACATGAAATCAGTGCAGGCAGGTCTAGGCAGGCAGGCAGGTCAGGTTACATCAGGCAAGGTTCAGGCAATTAGGCCTAAGGCATGGAAGGAACCAGGCATAGGATACAAGGACTAGTAGTCAGGTCAGTGAATTGAGCAGGCAAGGGTTACAGGTACATGGCAAGAGCTAAAACACTATTTCGTTAAAATGGGACTGATTAAAATATGTTCCAAAAATATAATATAATTAATAGGTAAAATATTTTGTATATCAATCGCTAAAAGCAGTGTCAGGCAGGCAGGCATGGCAGGACAATGGCAAGGCGGCAGGTCTACCGAAGCTTGTTGCAGTGCAGCACAGCAGACGCATGTGCAGGTAACTATGCAGAGCAGGCAAGGTCAGAGACAGTGTTTCTTATTATGTGACTAACTTATACTCTATATTACAGAGTTAAAATCGGGGGGACACTGAGAAAATGTTACCAATACACTATATAGGGATAGTTTTTGTTCATTCTCACAGGTCGAGGCCAGAACAGGCAGGAACGCAGTGTTCTTATTTTCAGACAGGTCAGAGATTTCAGGATGCTCGGAGTGCATTGGTAGGGCTTATTTAGAAAGTCAGTGCAGGCTTTAAGACTCCGAGAGGTCGTAAGGATTGGTACAATGAATCAAATAGTCCCAAGAGGCTATATACGAGATAATATTTGTTAATTTATCGCAGTACAGTAACGCAGGCAGGATCAGGCAGGTACAGGCAGGCAGGTCAGGCAGTAGCAGAGCAAGTACAGGCAGTGCAGGTACAGGTCAGGCAGGCAGACCAGGCAGGCAGTGAGCCTATAGAATCAGGCATGGACCAGGCAGCCAGATGCAGCGCAGGCAGGCAAGGCTTAAAACGCTATTCGTAAAAATGGGACAATAATATATGAATAATATATATCTGAATTTTGTTAATTTACGCCTTAGAAGAATGGCAGGCAGGCAAAGGCCAGTGACAGGCAGGCAGGATAGGTATAAGGAGGCCAGGAGGGCAGGCAGGCAGGCAGGCAGGCAGGTTCTTTCAGTAGCAGGATCCATGAGCAGCCTGGCAAGGCAGGTCAGAGTTAACAAGGTCAAGAGCAGGTCAGGCAGGTTCAGTGCCAAACAGGGCAGACGTCAGTGGGTGCAGTGCAGGCAGCAGGTAGGTATACTAGGCAGTCAGCAAGGCAGGTCAGTAGTATACGCAGGCGGCAGGCCAGGTCAAGGCACGTTCAATTGAAATATCTAACCCATATCGATGCTATATTTACTATTTTAATTCATAACACAGTGTTTATATATTCACAGATTTACTTCATTATTTTTTCCTACTCATTATTATACCTAGCTCTATAATAGTCTTATCGAATAATAAGAAATTTTCAACTGTATACATCACAATAACCGTATGAACCTTATTATTACGCAGAAGTTTCAAATACTGGTGTTTATTATCAAGATATACCTTATATTATCTTGAATTAAAGGTTTTATTTTGATCATTGTGTAATTTGTTTGTTTATTTATTTTAATTATCTTGTGCCGTAGTAAACTGTTTACGCGGTAGTTTGGTCCTTGTCGGTAGTCTTACCATGGTGCTCTGCGGTGACCAAGAATTAAAGCAACATTATCTACATGGGATTTAGATGCTAATGCATGCCATTCCGTACTAATAATCTCTATTCTAAGTGACAGCAATGAGCAAGGAGGCCAGGACCAGTTAGGATTACAGTTGAGGACAGGCAGGGCCAAAGGCTAAAGGCATGAGCAGCAATAGGTCAAGCAGGACTAAGTGCAGAGCCAGTTGACTAAGGCATGAGTTCAGCTATGAAGCATAAGGCAGGCAGGCAGGCAGGCAGGCAGGCACAGGCAGGCAATACAGAGCAGGCATGAGTCAGGCAGGCAGGCCAAGAGCAAGTGCTAAAACTATTCTGTAAAATGGGATCACATTGAAAAGTGTATCCCAAAAAAATATATAGGTAATCTAATTTGTATATCGCATTGCAGGCAGTCGCTTAATACGACTACTATTTATTTTGGGTTTAGAGTATCAGGCAAAGGTTTCATTAGGTCTAGCGATGTTGCAGGAGGTCAACGGACAGGTCAGGAAGGCAGAGCTGAGTGCATAATACCTTATTCGTATGTGTGTATCACTGTTATATTCTAGGTTGATATTATATATGTCCAGAATTAATATAACGGTGTGAAATAGTTGGGTTGTTATTTGTCACTAGGCTTAGATTGCACTTCAGCCTGTCAGTGAAAGCAGGCCTATGCAGTTATCGAGCAGCGCAGGCAGCCAGGCTGGTAGGCAGGCAGGACTTTAAATTCCTTATTTACAGTTAATGGGTTTACAATACTGAAAAATGTATAACCAATAATATTAAATGTTTTATTATAAGTAATAAGGCATATTTTGTTTATTATACAACTATGTATAGTGAGCAAAGGCAAGGCATGGCAGATCAGGCTAGGCAGGCAGGCAGGCAGGCAAGGCTAGGCCAGTTCAGCAGGCAGGCAGGCAGTTGCTGCAGGTGCAGGCATTAACTTATTTTACTGTTAAATGCGACTGAAAACTGTTACAAAAACGTATACTCAGGAATATTTGGTTATTCAACAGGAAAAGTGCAGGCAGGCAGATTGCATTTTTTTGTGCGCAGGCTAGGCTTATTGGTCATGTGTCACGCGGCTGCATTGCAGAGACAGCGCAGGCAAGGCAGGCCAAGGATCTCAGGCAAGGCCAAGAGCCAGGGCAGGTTTCAGGCTAGTGCAGGTCAGGCAGGCCTAGGTTCTAGTGTTCAGGCCAGTGTCAGGCCTGTGCAGTGCAAGGTCAGGTCCTTTCATATATCTATATCGTTGGTAAAATGTTGCACAATGATAATAATGTATATTAAAACAGTATAGTTTACTTAATTTATATCAGGAGAATATATCTTGCTTATTTACCTTTTTGTCCACAGGGAATGCAGGCGGCAGGCACTGGCAGGGCAGTCGCAGTGCCAGAGCAAGAGCAGGTCAGAGGTCAGGCAGGCTAGGCAGGCAGGCAATAGTCCAGGACAGTGCAAGGCAAGACGGCAGGCATCAGGCAGTCAGAGCAGGCAGGCATAGGTCAGGCCTAAACCTATCCGTAACCATGGGACATTGAAAAATGATCCGCAAAAATATAATATATGAATATTTATGATTATCGGCTATATGAAGGTTTCAGGAAGGCAGGTCAGACAGGCAGGCAGGCCAGGCTCCAGGCAAGGCAAGGTACAGGTATGATAATAATACAGGCGGCAGGCAGTGAACAGGCAGTGCAGGCAGTAGCATGAGCAGTACCAGGTATACAGGCAGGCAAGTGAAGCAAGGTCAGTTTTCGCATTGAAATATCCCCATATCGAATGCTATATTATATACTTTTATAAAATTCATACAAAAGTGTTTTATTTATACATACGATTTTACTAGCTGGGCTTATTTTTCGGATCTTCCTTCCTATTTTATACAGCGGCGTCTAATATATAGGCTATCGCGAGATTTTTCTATATATAATATGCACTTGCTATTCTATTATAAGTATGTTAATCCCGAGTTCATCATGCTGGTGTTACTATGTCATAGATACCTTCTGGAATTGAAAAAGGAGTTATATTTAGACTAGGTAGGATATTTTTGATATGAAGTTGGATTTCAAGGAAGGACTTTGCTAGAACACTACTGTCTGCGGCCTTGATTCCTTGTTTCTGCGTAAGCATACAGGCGCCCTCTGGGTGAAACCCAAGATTAAAGAAATTTATCAACTGGTGTTATGTGCAGTGCATTGTCTTCTTTTCCGCTTAGCAATCTATTCTTAAGTCGTCAGCTTGCCAGGTTTGCAGTAGCTAGGCAGGTTTCCAGGTCAGGGACGTTGCAATTTGATTTTTATAAATTTTATATGTGCATAGGTTCTATGGCATGCTAGAGAGGCAGGCAAGCGCAGGCAAAGAGCAGGACGCAGGCAGGCTATGGTGGACAAACGGCAGAGTCTAGAGCAGAGCGATAGCAGATGCTATGGACCAGTACAGTGCTCTAGGCAGCGCAGCAGGGCAGGCAGGCTTCAGGCTAGGTCAGGCAAGATAGTGATCATGCGACCGAAAGGACGCGGAGATTCGTAATATAATGGGACAGTTGAACTTGTCCGACACCAAATAATAATATTAGGAATTATTATGTTAATTATACGACGAAGCAGGCAGTGAGTGCAGTGCTAGGTTCCGGTGCAGGCAGGCAGGCAAGGCCAGGCAGGCGAGTGCAATGGCAGGTCAATGGCTATTGCTCAGTGCAGGCAGGACATGGCAGGCCAGGTTGTCAGGCATGAGCTAGTGACTAAAATCCTATTTCGTTAAAATGGGAGCATGAAAAATGTTCCAAAAAATATATAGGATATTCTTGTTATTCACAGGCATTGTTGTCAAGCTATTGTGTAAGGCCATATGCAGGACTAAGACAGGCAAGGCACGGCAGACCAGCAGGTAGCTCAGGGTAGCAGGCTTAAAACCTTTTCAGTTAAAATGGTACTATTTTGAAATATGTCCGCAAAGGTTATTTTATTATGGTATATAATATTGTTATTTGTTCGCATTTGTCAGTTGCATTAGTCAGGCAGCGGATTCAGGTCAGGTTACAGTTGCAGGACAGGCCAGGTCAGTCAAGGCAGCTGCTCTAGGCAGGCAGGCAGTTCGAGTGCAGGCAGGCAGGCAGGCAAAGGCTAGGCAATGCATGACTAAGGCAGGCTTTTAGGCAGTTCTCCAGGCACGTGTCATGGTCATGGCAGAGCTTAACACAGGATTCGTAAAATGAGGTTTATCAGGTTACATTCAATTCTTATGTTGTAATCAAATAGTATAGAAATGATTGTTTATATTCGCAGATTTAGAAGGGACATGTGCAATTGTTCAGGCCACAGTGCAGCTAGGTAGGCAGGTTACAGGCACGCCAGTTTATGAGCTAGGCAGCATCGACAGGCTAGGCAGTGTCCTATGAGTTTCTAGCATGGCAGTGCCAGTTGCAAGTGCTATGTGCATGTGCACGCGCAGGCAGTGTCAGGAGCAGAGCGAGTGTTCCAGACAGGTCAGGTCATGCACGTGCAGAACGGAGGCAGCAAGCAGCAGGCAGAGTCAGGCTAGGTCAGGCAGGCAGCAGGCAAGGCAGGCAGGCCATGGAGGCCAGTTTCATTTGACATATATCTTTTCCCGATTATTTTAGTACGATGCTATAATATTATACTTTCTTTAATTCAATACAAAGTGTTTATTTCACGATTTTTATACTGTGTCTTTTTTGTTTACCAATTTACGCCGGCCTCCTATTTACACTAGCTTATACCCGAAGATGCAAATTCGCACTTGTAATCACGATAGACCTATGATACCCACCGCATGTAGGCAAATCTTGGGTGGTTTATTTCAATTGATCACCGTTTCTTCTCTTGAAATTAAAAGGTTTTTTGACTATAAGGTTTTTTATTTTTAAAAAACTTTGCCTAGCCACAACATGTATCGGTGTTGTTCGGGTGACTGCGTAGCATACAGGTGGCCCTCTGGGTGATACCCAAGATTTTTAAAGAATTATCTCACGTGGTTGTTGTGTGTTCAGTGGCATGCCTGCCTGTCGTAAATATCTTGTACCTTCAGGCAGGCAGGCCAGGCAAGGCAGGCAGCTTAGGCAGGCAGGCCATGAGCAGGCAGGCAACGCGCCAGGCAGCAGCGAGGCAGGGCAAAGGCAGGCAGGCAGAGCAGGCAGGCCAGGCAGTGTTCATGTGCGAGTTGCAGTGGCAGCGCAGGCAGGCGGCGTTGTCAGGCTAGGCAATATATATAGGCAGGGCAGGCAGTGACAGGCATTGGCTAAAATCTTGGAGGATTCGATATTGTTGACTAATTTTTGTCAAAATGTCCCAAAATAGTTAAGTGGATATAATATTCGCTTATTACGCAAGCAGGCTAGGCATGGATCAGGTTGCAGGCGAGGCATGGCAGCCGCAGGCAATTGGAAAGTGCAAGGGCATGGCTAAAACCTGAGTTAGTAAAATTGGGACATGAATAATTTGTTTCCAAAAATATATGTTGATATTTTGTATATTACACCAGGCAGGTCCAGGGCAGGAAAGTGCAAATGCAGGTCAGAACATGCACGCACGGCAGGTCGCCCGGCCAAGGTAGGAGTTTTACAGGCAGGGCTTAATTCTATTTCCGTTAAAATGGGTTAACTGAAAAATGTCCCATAAGGTACTATAGGATATTTAATTTCCTAAGCAGTTTCGCATATTTACCGCCGCGAGATAGGCGCATAGCAGTCAGTGCGTTTATAGGTAAATCGAAGCAACAAATGTTATATTATATTATATTTCTATTATATTATAATTCGCTAGGGTATTCTATTGGAGCATTCGGCTGTTATAATATTTACTACAATATTCCCGGATTTGGGCCTATTTTTCGGGTTATTTATATATATTTATATACTATTATATATTATTATTATATATATATATTTTAGTATATTATTTATATATTATATATTATTTTTATAGTATTACATTATATATATATATATATATATATATATATATATAATATCTTATTATTGAATCGAGTTATATTATATATTTTATTATTACTTATAGTTATCATATATTATAATCATATATAATTATATATATATTGAGAGAAATCAGAATATGAATATTAAGAAGCTATAGTTTGCTCATATAGGCTTCAATTATGGGTGTGGGAGACAGACTGTAATTGCCATGAGGGCTGGCAGGTTCTTAATATATTATATATATATTATATTATATATTTATAATAATATATTATATATATATTATATATATATAAATTATATAATATATAATATATATATATATTATATTATATATATATATATAATTATATATTATATTTATATATATTTACTATATAATATATATATATTATTATATATATATATATATTATATTATATATATATAATATATAATATATATATATATAAATATTATATATAATATAATATATATTAATATATATTTCAATTTCATAATAAATATAATAAAATTATCTATTAATTTAAAAATATTTGGAACAATGTAAATAAATTACAATTTTTTTTTTTAAGTATCGATTGCCATGCCCCATTCCGAACACATCAGAATTAAAAGGGAAATATTTCTAAAATCGTATTATCCTTTTTCCTAAACTATCAGTATCCTTGATATGATTACCAATACCGGACTATTACCTATTTTGTATATTCCGTGTAAATGTGTTGCTTATTTTTAGGACTTTTTTTTTTTTTTTTTTTTTTTTTTTTTTTTTTTTTTTTTTTTTTTTTTTTTTAAATAATCGATGTTTTGATTCATTCGAACACATTCTGTAAAACAAAAGCCTAAAAATAAAATCGTTTTGTAGGTGTCAAAAATTTAGAAAAAAAGTACGAAAAATGTCATTGCCTGCTTATCTAGGGAATTTGGGCCTCTCTCTACTCTCTCTCTCTCCTCTCTCCATCTCTTCTCTCTTCTATCTCTCTCTCATCTCTCTCTCTCTTCTCTCTCTCTCATCTCTCTCCTCTCTCTTCTCCTCTCTCTCTCTCTCTCTTCTCTCTTCATCTCGCTCCTCTCTCTCTCTCTCTCTCTGTTTTTTCTGTCTTAAGCAGCAAAGCAGAGAGGACTCCTCTCTCTCTCTCCCTATTTATATATATATATATATATTATAATATATAATTATATAATATATATATATTATATTATATAATATATATATATTATTTATAAGTATATATATATTATATATATCATATATATACAATATATTATATATAATATATATAATATATTATATATATATATATATATATATATATATATATATATATTTATTCTCCACCGGTAATTTTTTCATGTAAATATTTTCACTACGTTATTTCTTGAACCAAAAAAATAAACACAACTCTTCCCCCCGTAAGATGTGAACAAACTGACTTTAGTCAGTGTAGTGCCGCTATACGCAAGGAAAGGACCGATATTACGTGGACAGATCTAGCAACCTTCTAAAATTTGAACCTTAATTTTATAAGTATCGAATAAACGATAATTTTTTTTAACTTCTAGCAATTTTTGAGCAGTTTTCTCTTTCATAAAATAACATGTTATGCAAAATTGTGTATTTTTCCGGCCGCTTGATGAATGGGGAAACATTTCGTCCTGACTCAGGAGGAGGGGGAGGAGGGAAGGAGGTCAGATGATCATACAAGAGAAGAAGTAGGCCTATATAGGGGAAGAACAATTTTCATGAAATATACCTATTACGTATTTTACTTTTCAAATTAGATATTTATTAAAAAAATTAATGAAAGTATCGTATGTAATACAGGACAATACTAGTTTTGATGTTAATGTTAAATCTTTAATTAAATTTTAATTTAATCTGAAATTAGATATGTTTTAAGTTTATATGGGAAGATTTTCTACTTTACTCGAAGCTTTTTTTTCTCCTCTGTAAAATCACCTCCACTTCTAATATAGGGCCATTATTATTTTTTGCTTCAAAAAAGTATATAAATATATATATATATATATATATATATATATATATATAATATAAATATAATTTATATAATTATATAATATATATATATATATATATTATATATAATGTGATTTTAATGCTGCTAAAGCAAACTCTATGCACCCTATTAAATGAATGATTAGGAGTTCTAGAAAAAAATGACTTGCTGGCAGCTGCAACATTCTCGATCCAAGATTTAAAAAAACTGCATTTTCAATCTTCCTTGATTGCATCTAAAATTATCCAAAAGATAAGTAAAGAAGTCCTTGAGAACTTAAAGGATTTGGGAAATCAGTCTCCTCCCCAAATAGAAGAGACTGATTTGAAAGAGGTGACATCAAATGTCGACCTTTGGGATGTTCATGATGAAGAAGCTGCTAAAAATACCCCAAATGCCCCATGCTTATGCAAGGCAGTATGACAAATGAAATAAAATAATATTTAAATCAGCCTTTCCTACCAAGAAAATTTGATCAATTAAAGTTTTGGATCGACAGTAAAAATGCATTCCCTGCTATGTTTATAGTAGCGATGAAATATTTTACTGTCAATGCAACTTCTGTGCCTTCGGAACGTACGGTATCTTTGTTAAATAATGTTTGTTCAGACGAACGAAATAGGCTAACATCTGATCATCTTAATCAGTTAGTATTTTTTAGGAGCGACTAGAGGCATAAATTTTTGGTGTTATAACATATACTATATATATATATATATATATATTATTATATATATATATAATACTATATATATTATATTAAATATATATATATAATAATATATATATATATATATATTATATAATATATACTATCGATATAGGAGAAAGTTTTGAAGGAATAAATCATATTAGAAACATAATTTCAAAAACTGGGTGGCACAAATCTTCACCAAAAATTATACATTTTAATTAATATTAAAGAAGCCTAATGTTTGAATAAATTTATGATTTTAAGTTGAAATTTTAACTAATGTTCGTAAGTGTAATTCTGACTTACTAAAATTTCGAATTTCAGATTAATGTGTTGTAAAAAAAGAAAAGGTTATTTAATTACGTAAGAATTACATTTCAGTGATAACAAACCAGAGCTCTTCTCTCCTCTCGTCTCTCCTACTATAAATATAAATAGTAAATAAAATTAGTATACGATACTATAATATATATATTATATAATTATACATATATGATAATAGATATTGTATATTTAAATCTATTTGATACGTTTTTACGTATATTATATTACGTACGTGACTATAATAGATAATATATATATATAATTATATATATATAATATATATATATTATATAAAAACGATATTTTTTTATTCCGATATATCGATATTTTTTTTACCGATAGTATCGAGGCAAATTTGATATTTTTTAAAATATCGCTATATCGATATATCGATATTTTTTTATATATCGGCATCCCTACTTTAGATCAGTTTAGTGTCTCTATACACAAGGAAAAGAAGGACATTACGTGGACAGATCTAGCAACCTTCTAAATTTAACCTAATGTTTATGTAGAAAACAATTCCAAGTTGCTATGAAAGAAAAAAAGACAAACTGGCAACACTATAAAAAAGGTGATAGGATAGGAAATTTGAAATCCTTATTTTTCTTTAAGGTTGCTATAATTTGGTTTATGTTTAAGAACTATAAAGTTGGCTTTTTAGGCCGCAAAAGTAGAGCCCTAAATTATTTAATTGAATATATTGAATAAATATCGTACACGACTACAATTTGCAGTTGGAAAAAGGATTTCTTTGTTATTTTCTTAATTGATTCCTAATTTTTTATGTACTTAATATTGTAAAAAAAAAATTCAGATCACTTTAACTTTGACAGAAATTTCATATTTCTATCAACATCCTATGCCCTGGCATTTTTAATTGGAGGGGCCCTGCAGCCCAATTAGCCCCATAAAGGCGAGTCCGCACTGTAATATATATTAAATTATTTCTATATATAATATTATCTATATATAATGGTATATAATTATATATATATATATATTATCTATATATATTATATATAATATATATATATATATATATATATATATATAATTATATATATAGTAATATATTATATTGTTGCAACCATGATTTATGCATGCTTTATTTAAGCCGTTTTCGTTTTTTGCATTGTGATTAGAAACGTAAGAAATTGCTCGATTTTTTTCTTTTCGTTTTTGTCAAACAGCGCAAAATCGTGAAAAATCCTCACCAAACGTAAGGAATTTCCTAATTCTGTAAGGTGCTATTTCCCGTGCTGCCGAATTTTGAATAAGAACGTTCTTACGAAAAATGTAACAAACAAGATGGCGACGTGGTAGGTCCGTTTGGTTTGATGAATGTTTCATTTCAATTAAATTAGCTTTAAATCTAATTTTTCCAAATCGATAACTCTGTTCAACAGATAGTTTTGATTAAACATAGGTTTTCTATGCAATTTTTTATTAATTATTTCTGTTTAGTTTTCAAAACCACAAGGTCATTCACACACAGCTGATTTACCAAATGTTTGTAAGCAAAAAGTAAACTTTTATGAGAGATCACGTTCGGTTTATGTGCCGAAAATTGGGTAAAAACTTTGTAACAATTTCTTATCGTCCGTGGAGGAATGGCGTAAGGGCACGAATGAGCAGAACTGAGAACAACAACGGTTTAAGTGAGATTGAATTGATGTATAAATTTTTATGAATCTATTGTATCATGAACCATTTTAAGCATCGAGTTTTGAACTTTATTAATGCGTTAATTCTTTAAACTTTATAAGTCATCGAACATCAAATTGATCATGAATATTCGAGAATCGAACATAGAATCATTTATAAATATAAAATTGTGAACATTAAATCGATTATAAATCTTCAATAGTCGAACCATTAAATCGATTATTACAAATCTTAGAATATCAAACTTTAAATCGATTACGAATATTAAAATACGATCGAACATTGAATCGATTATTACGAATCATAAAGTATCGATTATCGAACTTTGAATCGATTATTTTTAGTGAGTCAGGGGCCATGCCCGTAACACTTGCCGTAACATTTTCGTTCATGTTCTCGTTTGAACAGGAACTCTCCTAAATGAAACTAGTGAATACTTTATTTTAAAGTTTATATATTCTTAGTGAAAATTTGTGAATATTTTAGAACATAATTTGAATTTGTGAGTGTGTGTGAGTGACATTAAAAAAATATATTTTACTTTTCAAAAGAATTAACTTTCAAAATGCAAGAAGTAAATTCAAAACTCTTTAAAAAAATCGGTAAAAAATAGGTATCTTGATTTTGTTTTTATGTTCCCAGTTTCAACATAGAAGAAATATATATTATTTATACTGGGATCCAATCTTTTCTTAGCAATAGTTACCTATAAGCACAATATTTCCCTAGCCTAGGCTGATAACTCAAAATGCGGATAGCAACTGCAATTTCAAATGTTTTCGTTTATTTTTAATACAATAAAATTTAATTTTACTTCAAATTAGTATGAATTTTTTTAATAACCCCTTGTTAACATCCTTGCGACCCTAATTTTGTTAGTGACCTCTGGTTTGAAAATTATAGCCCATAATTTGTTCCAAAGTAAGTACTTACATTATATATCTATCTATATAATAATATATATTATATAATAATAATATATAATAATATATATAATTATATATATATATATATATATAAATATATATAATAATAATATATTATTAATATTATTAGGCAATGATATATTATATAATTAATTTTTAATTTATATATAATATATATATTATTATATATATATATATATATATATATTATATATAATAAATATATATATATATATATATATATACTATATATATAATATATATTATATATTAATTTATGGTAATTGTTACCCAGAGGGTTGTCACCATTTTCCTAAAATCCCAGGATATACTCTAAAAATAATAATGAATAGTGAAATCGAAAATGGGTCCTCTCTTTAGGAAAAAAAAAAAATTACGCTCTCAAAGTTTGTTAAAACCATAGCTTTTCACATATTGATCATCAGGTTAGGTCTCATTTCAGGCCTATCTAAGTCAGGTTATGATAAGTTTTGCTAGGTATAAAAAAGACATCTATGTTAGAATTAAACAAATCTTATCATACCTAACTAGGAGGCCCTAAAACAGCAAGAGGCCACTAATTTTATATATATAGATAGTGTAATTAGGGAACGGTTCACTTACTGATGTCTAAATTTTTTTTTTCCTAAAGGTGGGATTTTTGCTTTCACTGCGGTTAATCATAATAAGTATTTAACGAATATCCTTCTGATTTTCAAAAAAATATATTTTTCATTTTTTTTTAGTATCAAATCCTATGGTTTTTTTTAAACAACTTTGAGGCTGTAATTTTTTTCCCTAAAGAGAGCGCGACGATTTTCGTCTTCACTATTCTTTATTATTAAATTTTTTTTTGAGTATTCCCGGTGATTTTCAAAAATTGGGGGCAAACCTCCTCTGGGTAACAATTACGAATATATTATATTATATATAATATATTATATAATATATTTATATAAATTTATATAATTATATACTCTATTATATATATTATATATATATATTTATATACCTATATATATTTTATATATAATATTTAATATATAATTATTTTAAATACTATTATAATATATTTTAATATATATATAAATATATATATTATTAAATATAAATAAGTATATTATATAATTATATATATATATATTAATTATAATAAAATATTTTATATATATATATATATTATATATTATTATATATAATTATATTAATATATAATATTATATATTAATTAATATATATATATTATATAATATATATTAGTAATAATATTATATATTAATTATTTATATATATATTATATTATATATATATTATATAATATATTAATATTAATTTCTTTTATCTATTTATTCATATCACACATTCCTCACATGCTGCAAGTGGTGTTTGGGGGGTTAAATTTTTAATTAAAACCTAACCACGTTCAATAAAAAAATATGAGGAAGGGTTTTAGCCTTGCAACCTAATAATTTTGTTCTATATGAATCGATATATTCCGAATAAAGCAAGCTTATCTTCTTAATTATTATATATAACTCAATATTTGAAATTTTTTTTCTTAAATATTTGTTTTTATTAGTAGATGGGACGATAATCATTCATACGATTAACGAACGCAAGGCCCATATGGATTAACATTCGTCATTCGTCATTATAGAAACTACGTGAAATATCGCGAGAAACTTAGAAACATCCATCGATATCGGTCAATTAAAATCAATAATTATAAAATAAATATAATATAATAATAATAATAATAAATATAAATAAATAATAATAAAATAATAATAATAATAATAATTAATATAATAATAATATATATATTTTATATATATAATATATATATTCTATATATATTACGTTTCATATTATATATATATCTTATAATATTATATATATTATTATATTTATATAATATAATTATTAATACTAGATCTATATATTATATACTATATACTATATATTATATATATTATATATATATTATCCCCATTTTGGTTTTGCATATGGTATGTATTCCAGTGCCTAATGGTTTTTGCATTATTCGTTATGCGTTCTATCCAATCATCTCCAAGACAACATACCATAGTACACATCTTATATTCCCCTCTCTAGATCAACATCTAACAGCGATCCCTATTCCTTAATCATTACTTAGGGAGAAAAAATTGTATCTATCTTCCTCCGGAGGGCGAACCATTCGTTTTCCTAATTCTTCTTATATTTAGAGTAAAGATTTTCATAAAAATGGGGACAACCCTCTGTAAATTAAATATTATATATTATATATATAATATATATTTATATATATAATTATTTAAATCATATATTATAATATATATATATATAATATATATATAAATAATATTTAATATATAATTATTAAATATTATATATATAATGTGCATAATATATTATATATATATAATTTATATATAATATAATATTAATAATATTATATAATAATTTATATATATAATATAAATATATCTATATATTATATTATTAAATATGGGCTATATTTCAAACAGAGTCACTAAAAAATTAGGTGCAAGATTAAGGGTTATTAAAAAAATTCCTACTAATTTGGTTATTTGAAGTAAATTAATTTTATTGTATTAAAATAAACGAAACATAATGGTTGTCCGATTTGTTCAGCAAGGAGATAGTGCTTAGATATTGCTAAGAAAAG
>JABUQX010096021.1:62500-70000 GCA_015478945.1 Trachelipus rathkii | reverse complement strand
TCAGTATTGACAACTTCCTTCAGTTGATTTCTATTTCTTAAAGTATCTCTAGTTACATTCATACATCTCACACAAGCGGAAAGATAAAAACGGGAAAACGCAGCTGAAACATTATATTTTCTGGACATTCGAGTCATGCAAAAGAAATCAGTTACAGTGTAATAATAAAAATATATTAAGCATTTAATTTCTTTCTATTTAGAGTGCCAAGTAAGAACCATAACCACTAGCTCCTTCACCTACATTCCCCAGCCCAACTAATTCGTCACTTAGCTACCCATGCATATAATAGTATGTCTTACTTGGAATAATGTACTGTTGGAGGTGGTTTGGCTCGATGTAAGTCACTAATGTCTCTCATCCATTTCTCTATCACTTTGCTATTTTTCTCTGCGCTTTCCACAGTTTTTACAACCTATAATAAATAATAATAATAATAATAATAATAATAATAATAATAATAATAATAATAAACTTGCCACTGATTTGGCGGTCGTGTGTTTAGCGACGGCTCGTAACTGCAAGTCGAGGACAGTTGCGTCGCTCTGCTTGGCAGATGGTTC
This sequence comes from Trachelipus rathkii, assembly GCA_015478945.1. Taxonomy (NCBI): domain Eukaryota; kingdom Metazoa; phylum Arthropoda; class Malacostraca; order Isopoda; family Trachelipodidae; genus Trachelipus; species Trachelipus rathkii. The sequence goes on along the minus strand of JABUQX010096021.1, from coordinate 69,437 downwards.
ATCGAGAACCGTCAGCCCAATTGTAGATGGCTCTCCATCGGATCTTGGAATCTGCAAGGAATTTTAGGTAGTGTAATGCTTTATATGAATAATAATTATAATAATAATATTTGAAAGTTTATATAAATTATGCTATGAGAAATTATGCTTGATTATAAATAAAAATGAAATGACTGAGGTGTAATCGTATGCTACTACTACTACTACTACTACTACTACTACTACTACTACTACTACTACTACTACTAATAATAATAATAATAATAATAATAATAATAATAATAATAATAATAATAATAATAATAATAATAATAATAATAATAATAATAATAACAATATCTATAAATACTTCGACTTCGTTTCCAGTATATTTAAATATGACCAAAAATTTCATATTACACTTTTTTAGCAATAGTTAATATAACGCACACACACACGCACACCTACACACACACGCGCGCGCGCGCATGCACGCGCACACACACACACACACATTCATATATATATATATATATATATATATATATATATATATATATATATATATATATATATATATATATATATATATATATATATATATATATATATATATATATATATATTATGGAAAATGAAACAAAGTTTGTGGTTCCACTTACTCACACCCTTTCTGACATATTTCAAAAAAATATGTGAACTCTAATTTTTCCTCTTCCCCTTTCCTTCAAGTAGTATCTACCGACGGCGCAACTGCCGTTTCACCTTTTGTTAAGGCCGAATTCTTCGCTCAAGCATTTGCCTCTAATTCCAGCTTAGATGATTCCCGAGTTATTACTTTTGCTTCGCCTCCTCCAATTTATTTTACTCCGCTCCCCCTCCAATTTATTTTTCTCCGTCCCCCTCCAACTCACATACGCCTATCATTGTAAATTTTTCTAAAGACGTTATTGCTGCTCCTTGTTCCGAGCTTAACACCAAGAAAGCGTACAATCCTAATAGTATTCCTCTTGTGGTTGTCAAAACTTGAACCCTGCTTTGGTGAACTATTTCGTCTCCCGTCTTTCCACTTCATCCTTCGCCTTCCTCTTGAAAAAGGAGGGATCCATCTCAACCTTCCAACTATCCTCCTGACTTTTTATCCTCCGTTCTTTCTACAGTTTTCGAACCTACCCTTAAGAGAGAGAGAGAGAGAGAGAGAGAGAGAGAGAGAGAGAGAGAGAGAGAGAGAGAGAGAGAGAGAGAGAGAGAGAGAGAGAGAGATTTGGAAACATCTCAATTCCTCTAATTTAATATCAGATCGTTTGTATTGTTTTCGTAAGTAAACGCTCTACACGGTCGACCGATCAAATGGTCGACACGACATCAAAAAAAATTTCCGTACAGCCCGCCGCAGGCGTTAGGATAGGTTAGGTTAGGTTAGGTTAGGTTAGGTTAAGTAAAGTTAGGTTAGGTTAGGTTAGGTTAGGTTAGGTTAGGTTAAGTTAAGTTAGGTTAGGTTAGGTTAGGTTAGGTTAAGTAAAGTTAGGTTAGGTTAGGTTAGGTTAGGTTAAGTAAAGTTAGGTTAAGTTAGGTTAGGTTAGGTTAGGTTAAGTAAAGTTAGGTTAGGTTAAGTAAAGTTAGGTTAGGTTAGGTTAGGTTAGGTTAAGTAAAGTTGTTGGATTCGTTTGAGAAACTCTAAATAACCAAATTTTTTTTTTTTTTTACAAATGTCGACCATTTGACCTGTCGACCATTTTGTACTAACTTCCCTCTACTGGTAATCCTCTTTCTCTTCTTTATATTCTTGGTTCGCTGCTCTTCGACATTTTGGGTAAATCGTGTGCAATGGCGCATGATAATATCGAAAGCCTTCGATCAAGTCTGACACAAAGCTTTGATTTCTAAACTTCCCACTTTCGGTATCTATCCGGACCTATACCCAAATGGTCAACAGGAAATGGGTCGATATTTGTAAAAAAAAAAAAGTCTGGTTATTTACAGTTTCTCTAACGAATACAACAAAACTTAACCTAACTTAACTTAACCTAACCTAACCTAACTTAACCTAACTTAACCTAACCTAACATAACCTATCCTAACCCCTGCGGAGGGTTGTACAGGAAATTTTTTTATGTTGTATCGACCCTTTTTCTTGTCGAACATTTGGGCTAGTCCCCATCTATCCTTCTCTCTGATTTCTTTTCCGGTCGTTCTAAAAATATTAATGGTGGTGTTCTTCAGGGTTTTGTCCTATCCCAACTCTTTTTCCACTTAATATTAATTACTTTCTCTCTGTTTCTTCACCATCTACTCACTACTATGCCGACAACTTTACCCTTCGTTACTCTTTTCATATTTAAAGACGTTCTGTCCAACAGCAATTAACTCATGCTTGGAGAGCGGCCTTGGAGTATCTCGCCTCTGATCTTTCTCATATTTCTAATTGGGGCAGAGAAAACGTGGTTGTTTTCAATGTCTCAAAAACTCAGTTTCTTCCTCTTTATACTCTGTAATCTTCCACACAATTATAACATCTTCTTCTTCGGAAACACACAACTCAAATCTTCCTCGGTTTTTATTATTTTTGGTCTCTCTCTCTCTCTCTCTCTCTCTCTCTCTCTCTCTCTCTCTCTCTCTCTCTCTCTCTCTCTCTCTCTCTCTCTCTCTCTCTCTCTCTCTCTCAAACAAGCTTCTAGGCTAGGAGGTTGAGGATTCTGAGGCGCCCTCGAAATTTCTTCAAGCCACCCTAGTTTCTTGCTCTTTATAAGGGTGTCGTTCACCCTTGTGGCCTGAAAGAAGTATCCCTCACACATCTGGGGTGGCTCCACTCACACAACTCTACTTAAAAAGTTGAGAGAGTGAGAGAGAGAGAGAGAGAGAGAGAGAGAGAGAGAGAGGAGAGAGAGAGAGAGTCTAAGGCTTTTTTGTCTTGTCAACTCTCTGCTCTCACTAACTCTCTCCAGTCTCTTTCTGCCCATCGAATTGTTGCCTCACTCTCTTTATACTATATTACAATGGACACTGCTCTTCTGAACTCTCTCTCTCTCTCTCTCTCTCTCTCTCTCTCTCTCTCTCTCTCTCTCCTCTCTCTCTCTCTCTCTTTCTCTCTCTCTCTCTCTCTCTCTCTCTCTCTCTCTCTCTCTCTCCTCTCTCTCTCTCTCTCTCTCTCTCTCTCTCTCTCTCTCTCTCTCTCTCTCTCTCTCTCTCTCTCTCTCTCTCTCTCTCTCTCTCTCTCTCTCTCTCTCTCTCTTACAATGGATACTGCTGATCTGAATTCTCCAGTCGTATACTTCCTTCACCAGAATTGCTCGCGCGCCATGCCTATCTTACCAGACACTCGCTCTTCCTCTTCTATTTCTAACTCTGACCCCAGACTTGACCACTATGCTCAATCTTACATGTACACCACTGGGAAAGTTTGAAACACACTAATTTTATCTATTTTTATCGACTTGCTTTGACTTGAACACTTTCAAAAGTCTTATATCGGGTCTTGTAGACCTTAAATTTGAACCTAGCTTAGGAATTTTTCTCAACTCTATTGGAATTTGATAGCCTCTTAGCCTTTGCCAATTCATTACCCTCTCCTACTTGAAGGCGGGGCGGTGGCAGCGTTGTAAAGCCGAAATGGTAAAAAAAAATTGTAATCTTCCGGGATGTTCAAGTAATTGAATTATTCCCGGGTTGTTCAACAAATTGCAACCCATAACGAAACTTTCCATGTACTACTTTTTTCTCAGTGATCCTATCACGCTTCACACTTCACTCTTCTCCCAGTGATCCTATCGCTTCACTCTTCTCCCAGTGATCCTATCACGCTTCACACTTCACTCTTCTCCCAGTGATCCTATAACGCTTCACGTTTCACTCTTCTCCCAGTGATCCTATCTTCACGCTTCAAGCTTCACTTCTCCCAGTGATCCTATCACGCTTCACTCTTCTCCCAGTGATCCTATCACGCTTCACGCTTTAATCTATAACCTTCTTCCATAGTAATGCCCTTTGCAATTAATAGCTCCTTTACTCCATCAAGCCACCTCCATTTGAGTGTGCCCCTTCCCCTATTGCCTATGACTTTGAACATATAAACCTTCTTAGCCATTCTCTCATCATTCATTCTAAGCACGTGCTCTTACCACCTCAATACTCCTTGATTTGCTTTTCACACTGAACATCCTTCTCACTCTCTTCTAACAGATACCAATTATCCTTATTATTTCTCTTTAACGCACAAATATCTCGTAATCCTTTTATTTCCAAAATCTCAATTTTTTTTAATCTTATAATTTAATGTCCACTTCTCAAATATATTCAGAATAGTTGGAACAAATATACACGCGAACAAATTCATTTTTATCTCCTTAGATAAAATTCAATTATTTTCGATTCAACTCAATTCTTTAAAACTACTTAATACATAGCATCTTTTTTGAACTAGGTAAGATGAAAGATTTCCCCCTGAAAATCATTAAGGAACACTCTTTTAAGCATTAAAATCCAGATTAATTAGACGCCAACCCTGAAAATTTTCAATGAATTCTATATATACCCTACAAGTTATACACCCTAATCATAACTACAATCATCCTGTAAGGTGAAAAATTTTCCCCCTGAAAATCATTAAAGAACACACTCTTTTAAGCATTAAAATCCAAATTAATTAAACGCCAACCCTGAAAATTTTCAATGAATTACAAATTCAAATTATACCCTACAAATTATACATTAATCATAAAAAATCATAGTGAAGATAAAACAAGAACTGATTACCTTAATAAAGGCGTCGATATCACCAACGGCAGGAATGTAATCGGGAATGAAAGGTCGGAGCTTGTGTTCAAGTTCAATGTTCTGTGGCGTGTAATTCGAAATGTAGTTGAAAAGTTCTTTTAGTTCTGGAGGAACGTCGAGGTTGGCGTATTCGCTAGGGTCGTACGATCTAATAATAATAATAATAATAATAATAATAATAATAATAATAATAATAATAATAATAATAATAATAATAATAATAATAATAATAATAATAATAATAATAATAATTTGATTCTTATTAATTTATCAGTCGATTTCTATGACAAAATCTTAATTCTATATGCTTCTTCTTCTTCTTTTTTTTGTTTTCTTTTTTTTTTGTTAAAGCAATATTTTATTTTTGTTAGCCGCTCACGGGTCGGCGGGGCACTGGGGGACGGAGCCCTCCCCCCAACTAAGACAAATCAGCGAAAGTTCGTATAATTAATGAGATCTAATTACAAATTATTATATCATCACTGAGACTTTGATTATAAGGTGTGAAAGGCATGCGTTCTTGTTACAGCTTTTATCTACTAATTTAATCAATTATTTTCGCAAGTATTTGCACAAATATTTGCACAAGTATTTGCACAGACTAACCATGCTTCTCGCAAACACTTGCACAGACTTACCCTTCTGGAAGTGGCGCCTGAACATCGTCATCATCGTCATCATCATCGTCATCGTCATCACCACCTGGGGAATCCATGTGAGGTGTCGGAAGGGCATTGTGAAGTCCTTCCATTGGACCAACACCTGATTTCATGGGCATTGATTTCATGAAGCTTGGGGGTCCGAGGGGTGCTGAAGGCCCTGAGGGTCCTTGTTCATCATCATCTTCTTCTTCAGTTTGTTCATCGGCTATGTTGAAGGAAATCTTCAAGCATATATATATATATATATATATATATATATATATATATATATATATATATATATATATATATATATATATATATATATATATATATATATATATATATATATATATATATATGGTAATTGTATAGATTAGCTCAGTATGACAAAAATAGATATTTTTTTTTTTAATATTTTTTTTTTTTTTTCCCTCCCCATTCCAGAAGACAAAAAACGTTGCCACATCTAACTATATATATATATATATATATATATATATATATATATATATATATATAAATATATATATATTATATATATATATATATATATATATATATATATATATATTTATATATATATATATATATATAAATATATATATATATATATATATATATATATATATATATATATATATATATCCCTCCTCCTGCTTCTTCTCCTCTCAGGTTTCCTATGCCTCTTCCTGATTACGCAGATCGGGTGCATGGGATTCTGAGATCTATGAGTGTCAGGAAGGCTAGTGGCCCGATGGCATTCCCTCCCTGTGTTTTTAAGGGAGTGTGTCTGAGCTGGCCCCTGTCCCCGCTGTTCAACACACTCGTTATGCCTTAATACTGGTACATTTCAGTGTTGGAAGCGCGCGTATGTCCAACCAATCCCGAAAAGGGCAGTCAAGCTCTGATCCTCCTAACCATCGTCCTATGTCACCATCATCTAAGATCTTTTGACACCTTTCTTAACCCTCATTTCCTGGATAATCTGGAGTCTCATTCCCTTCTTTCAGATCATCAGTATGGCTTTCAACGCTCGAGGTCAACTGGGACATACTATCCTATCTTTCTGATTTATGGTCTTCGCCCTTAGGGACTATGGGGAGTCTTGGGTGGTGGCACTCGATATATCAAAGGCTTTTTGATCGAGTATGGCATGCGTCGCTACTTTCTAAGCTCCCTTCCTTGGGTTTCCTCCTTTGCTTACTCTGTCAAGTTTTCTTCCTCTGGTCGCTCCATCAGCACTCGTTGATGGGAGCGACTTCTTTCCTCCTTTCCTGTTAATTGTGGTTTTCCTCAAGGTTCTGTTTTTTCTCCAACCCGTCTTTACTTTTCATCAACGATCTCCCCAGCTGTACTTCTTAACTCTGTTCACTCTATGCCGATGACTCAACTCATCATTCTTCCACTTATTTCAAATCTGCCCCCTCTTTTGCATCTCGTCTTAATCCTTCCGATTCTATTCTTGCCGACCTGGATGTGATTTCCAGGGAAGCACCAACCTTGTGAAATTCAACTCTTTGTAAAACTCAACTATTTTACAT
>JABUQX010096021.1:47500-50000 GCA_015478945.1 Trachelipus rathkii | reverse complement strand
AAATTAGTATCTCTCCTTGTTCTTTCACCTTTCGGCTCATAATTACCAACTTCTTCATTGGGTAAAACCACCTTTCTCACGTCCAAAACATTCCTCGCCATCCCGTCGACATCGATATTCCATTTAGAATTCACCTTCGTTACGTATCCCTTATTCCATTTTGATGTACAGATACTCTTTCCTGGCTTAACCCACACTTCCTCCCCTACTTTATACTTTGATTCTATATCCTCACCCACAATAGTTTTTTTATCCTCATCAGCAATCTGATATTTCCAATCATAATTAAAAATCCCTTTATACGGTATAGACTCTTCCTTTAAACCATCTTTTGGTGATATATTGTACCAAAATACAGCTTCTAAAGCAGATATATTCGCTTTTTCCGCAATCCTTTTTATCGTACGGTGATTTCTTTCGACTATACCATTTCCTTCCGGTCTATATGCCGCTCTAAACACCTTTTTTATCCCCCATTTTCTACAAAATTCATCCACTTTTTCACTCCTAAACTGCGTACCGTTGTCCATTAATAGCTCATCAACTCTCCCCCTTTCTAAAATCACCTCTTCTATTTTTCTTTTAATTTCTTGCCCTGACTCTGAAATCAATTCCTTCCAAATACAAAACCTACTTGGGCCACAATCAACCATTGACAAAAATATTTTCCCCTTAAAATGAGTTATATCTATCGCAACCCTAGACCAATTTTCTTCTTTATCTAAACTACCTTTCTCAACTCTATCGTAATTTATTGGGTCAATTGATTGACATTGAATACATTCTCTTACACATTTTTTCACGTCTCTCCGCCTTACATCTTTGTCTACCATCCTAGCTAAAAACAAAGTTTTCTCAATACCTTGATGGTGTCTATTATGAAGTTCTTTTAATTCCTCAAATGATAATAGACAAACATTATTATTTATCAGCTTATTTTCCTCTCCGATAAGCCATTTTCTCTTTATTCTCGAGATACTATCCGCTTTATTTTTTTCCGAAGGCACAAATTCTAATTTCAAATTAATACCTAATTCTTCGATCAACTGTTTTATGGTTGCCAATCTTCTTTTTATTAATATTTCTGCTGCTCCCTTAGTTTTTATTCTTTCTTTACCACTTATTGTTGTTCTGATCCAATTAATCACAGTAGCAGAATCCGATTTTACTTCAATATCCGTTAAGTCCCATTTTATCGCTAAATTAATTCCCTTTATCACTGCCTCTAACTCTGCAACATTAATGTGTGAATAATCTCCTTTTTTCCTTAACCAAGCCCCGTCTTCCACAATTTTTCCATTTATTTCCAAGATGATGCCCATACCCACATTACTCGCATCACACCATACTGTTCCTTTTTTAGAATCGTCAATATTCCAATATCCCTTCACTGGATCGTCTTTATTTATTTCTTCAATAATACTTTTTATCATTTTCAACACATTCTCATCGATATTTTCATTCCAATTCTCCGTTTGAGATATTCTTTTCACATAGCTACAAGCTAATCTTGCCCATCCCGCAACAGGGTAGTGACCTACGATACTACCGCATATCGAAAACAATTCCTTTTTTTTTACATTATCCCCTTCTTTGATATTCGGAATTTTATTACCTCTTCTGAATTCTAAATTGCCCTTTTTTCCTTTTATTATTTTCAATCCTAACACTCGACCATTTTCTACAGATTCAGGACTTTTCGCTACTAACCCAAACCTCTTTAGATGATTTACTACCTCCGCCGCACTCACAATTGATTCATTAACAATAATATCATCTATATAATTACTTGTCCCCTTTTCTATCTTACTATCCATTTTTAACACTTCTTTTAAAATCCTATTCATAATTCTTGGTGCCGAATTCAAACCAAATCCCATTCTAGTCAAAGCATAATATTTTCCTCTGAATTTCACAACCTGATAATTCCATAAACTCTTATCGATCCTCACTTGTAAATATGCTGCCTTCAAGTCTACTAGTTTTGTTTTCCCTTTTATTTTCCTCCATTCCCTCAACGTTTCATCACATATATTTACCCCATCACCAGTATGACATTCCGTATAATTATTCATTTCCCTAAAATCCATCACTGGCCTTACCTTATTTTTTATTTCCTGATTCACGGCCATTAAAGGTATTATTCCATTCACCTTTCCATTATATGGTACCAAAATTCCGTCTTTTATCCATTCAATTATTTCTTCATCAAACTTCTCCTTCATTCCTTCTTTTATAGTGTTTTGATAACAACTAACTCTATTTGTTAATTTAGGTTCTTTGTCTTTCCATTTCCATTTTACTGTCCAGAAATCGCCGTTAAACCACCCCACAAAGTCTTTATCGTCAATAATAATATCATCATTTTTTTCTACTAGTTCTTTATTATTATCAACACTTAGCAAACCACATTTATTTTCTACGAATTTCAAACCATCTTTTCCTATAATAATTTCTCCAAATTTTGTTAATATATCCATTCCTAGAATAACATCAATAT
>JABUQX010096021.1:35000-42500 GCA_015478945.1 Trachelipus rathkii | reverse complement strand
CGGACACCCGGAGAGTTAGTCCCCGTAGTCCCACTAGAGGCCGAGAGACCCCGGCTCCTGCCATCGGGGTGGACTACCCGAGGGTATTCGTTAGTGATATACCCCAAAAAAATAAATCCCAAAAATGAGTACTTTTGGGACATTTATTCGCAACAATCTATTCGTACTCTATAAATCTCAAAACCATTTGGGACATTTGATTTACTATATAGAGTTGTTATATATATATATATATATATATATATATATATATATATATATATATATATATATATATATATATATATATATATATATATATATATATATATATATATATATATATATATACTCTACTATATATATATATATATATATATATATATATACTGCCTATATACTATATATATATATATATATATATATATATATATATATATATATATATATATATACTATGTATCGATATTACCAAATATCGATTTTATGTATCGATATAACAAAGTATCGATTTTCGATTTAATCGAACCCAACAAATATCGAAAATGAACTCTAAAAAAATTAGTGCTGCCGAAAAGTAAAATTTTACTATATATATATATATATATATATATATATATATATATATATATATATATATATATATATATATATATATATATATATATATATATATATATATATATATATATATATATATATATATATATATATATATATATATATATGTCCTGTTATGTTTTACGACTCCGTCAGTTTTGATTTTTTGTTTTGATATTTGGGCCTGTTACTACATATATGATCCTAACAGTCAATTTAAGGGGTGAAAAACATGATTCAAAAATATATAGGACCAGTTACGTTTTACGACTCCGTCAGTTTAATTTATTTTTTTTTTTTTTTAACTAAAGGAATACCCAAGGGTAAACCGCAAAGATGGCAGGAGTCAGGGGTCTCTCGGCCTTCAGAACTGACAGAGGTGAGACTGACTCCCCCCTCGGGGAGGGTCTCAGACCCCGCTCTTTGGTATTTGGGTGTCGCGGGGTTCCTCCGCCCCTCCTGCGGGGGTTTGAAAACGTCCCCCTCTTTTTTTTTTTTTTTAATTTTTTTTATTATTATTTTCTTTTTACATTTTTGTAATAAGCTTTACACGCTGATTCCAAATATGTAATTGGTTTTTCTGTAAGTGTCGTACTTTTCGAGATATTTCATTTATGAAAAAAAAATATTTTTTTTGTTTTTTTTTGTTTTTTACATTTTTGTAATAAGCTTTATACGCTGATTTCAAATATGTAATTGGTTTTTCTGTAAGTGTCGTACTTTTTGAGATATTTCATTTTTTAAAATTTTATTGATATAAATGTGATTTTTAAATAATTATTTAAAATATTTCGAACTTTTGAATCATGTCCGTCACCACTGAAATTCATTGTTAGCATCATATATATTTAAAAAAAAAAAAAAAATCCATAGTGACGGGTCTTAAAACCCTCAAATAAACCTAAAAATTTTTTTATTTATATATATATATATATATATATATATATATATATATATATATATATATATATATATATATACTATTCCTGTACATATATAAACATCTTTCTCTATATATATATATATATATATATATATATATATATATATATATATAGATTCTGTGTACTAAAACAAAACATATTAAAACCTGAACTTAGAGGGCGTAGATCTCAACAGTAACCTATTTTCGATCGACGATGCAATAGAACTCAACCTAACCTATATCAGATCGACGATGTAAATTCGACCTAACTGACATGGATCTACCTGGAGGTCATTTCTGATGGTTTCATTCGATTTCTCAAGGTCTATTACTCCCATATTGATACTTAAATCATCTTTCTAAGATCTCTGGTTGGTTAGATACACAATATTTCATGATCGATAAGAATATACGATAGTTTTAATTAATAATCTTTGTATTAACAGAGGAAAGTGAACGGGTAGCCAGATCTAGCAATCTTTAGCAATATATAAAACCTCCAATTTAAGAGTTTTGAGAGCTTCTATCCTCACCAAAACTCTTACTCCACTTGAGACGTCATTACCTCGTCGTAGGTCGAAGACGAGGTAATTTATTCTCCCCAAAGTCTAAGCCCCACAGAGAGAGATAGAAAAGTTAGAAGGCGTTTTTGAGATAGAGATTTGTAGAAACCGAGTTTTTTAAAAAAAAGTTGAATTTCATAATTCTGAGACGACCCTACTAGGAAATTCTATATAGATTAGCAAGAATAGAATCGGAAAAATTGAGAGAAGCAATTCTAGAAGTAAAAGAGGGAACAGATATGAGGTGAATAGATGAATGAAGCGTGAAGACATCGACATATGAATGGAAAGGATTAAATTAGCAATTGAGAAGATAGTTAATGAAAAAAAGAATAAAGTTGGATATAAGACAGAACTTTGAGGAACATTATAATTGACAAGGAATGAAGAAGTTTGTTATAAAAGTAAGAAAAGATAAGGAGGAAATTCAAAGGAAGGAAGGGGAGCTTGGATAATAATGACCCATACCATTTCCGGTCAAACGCATAGATATGGCAAGGGTCACCACACAAGACTACCCATAGTCCCTAGGGGTATAAGACAATAAAACTGTGAGATAGGATAGCATATCTCCCGCAGAACTCAAGCGCCGAAAGCCACACCGATGAAAGGAAAGAAGGAACAGGATACCAGATAATTCAAGAAATGAGATTTCAAGAATGGTTACGAAGATCTTCGAAAGAATACAAGCGAGAGCAATAGGGCGATAGTTAGAAAGGAGTCAAAGGACAGAATAGATTCCTATCATAAGAATAGGTAAAACATATGTGCGCTTCCAACACTAAGGTAAAGTTTTAATACTGAGGCACAGAGAGTATAACTGAACTAGTTACGGAGCTAGCTCAGACTCACCAAGTACCTCCCTAAACACTCGAGTGAAGTGGCATCCGGTTCGCTTGCCTTCTTAATGTTCTTAGATCTCAGGAGCCTATGCACTCGATCAAATGTAATCACAGGTAAGGCAGTGGTCACCTGAGAGGGGAAGGAGTAGGTGGAGGATTATCAGAGTCATCAAGGCTAGAGGAAAAGAAAGATTTTCAGTTGAAGAAAACCATCAGAGCAAAGAGAGGAAAAGGCAGATATGCAGAACCGCCGTTAGAGATTTGTCTGTACCAAAGCGAAGAGGTCAGCGCAGTTTACTGAACATCCTCTTTGATTCGAATAATATCCGTGGAACTATTCGAAGTAAAATAAAAATTAGTGTTCGACAGCAGAACGAGAAATACTCCACTCCCTATACGCAATGACTCTAGCTTGAATGGAGAGTGAACAATTTAAGTACGATCGAAATATGGATTTTGAGGAGAAAGATTAGGCGTAGAAGATATGAACCTAGTTATCCTATCAGCGATTACAGTCCATCACCTTATAGGCAGAAGCCGAAGCTTCTTCAGAGTCAAAGCAATCACTCCAGGGTTAGTTATCGTAAAGCAATGCAAAGATCTCCAATCAGCCCGATTAATTTGCCAGAAGATACGCTTAGGTTTGGATGAAGCTGATGGAGAAAAAGTATTAAAATTAAGTTATAAGGCTGTGTTTAGATCTACAATAGGAAAGAAGATGGGGTATTTATGGATAGAACAACTAATAGTGAAGCATAGGTCAAGGGGCTACCAGAATTGGTTGAGAAAATCAGAAGTATGTAAAGTTCCCTAATCAGATGCTCCAGATCGTCGATAATGCTGAATAATTCGGCCTCCTTCCTTTCTGGATCAATGTGAGGGTACCCTAAACACTCATCGTTGTATACATTGAGGTCCTTTTGAATAGAGCACCTCATCATAATAGTAATGATGATTAATTGATAGATAAAAATATTTACTCATACCAGACGATTTTCACGAAACATATAAAAATGTTGAAAATTATCTAAGTAAAAAAAAAAAAAAAAAAATCGAAAAAGTTATTAAAGTCTCCAAATTTTATATTTATAAAAGATGTGGGCAAAATCGTTCACGAATCCGAAGGACGAATCACCAAAGATTTGTAAGAAAATAATAATAAATAAATAAACAAATAAAAAAAAAAGAAATCAAGCAATCTATATAGTTTCATTTATTTTCAACTGCCCAAATTTTAAAAAAAAAACAATTGACAAAATCATATGAAAGATGTCAGATTCGCCAGATTATGACAAAATTTTGCTGACGTTTCGCAGAAATGTCTAGCGAAACTGTCATCATTTCATGATTTTCCCATATGTGTGCATGAAATTAGAAAGGTTGAAAATAAATGAAACTACGTAGGTATATGGGGAGTATTTGATCGTTTTTTTTTTTTTTTTTTTTTTTGTAACTCGTCGTATGGCTTTGTGGCCGATTTTGCACATTTCAGTCCCCGAAGATTACAGGAGATTTGCAGCATTCCCAACTATAAAAACAGGAAGGGTCAAGCGCTGTACCTTTACAAGTTTACACTTGTTCAAGTAGGCGCAGCTACATACACCACGGCGGATTATTTTTGAGAAAGTTATAAAATCATTTCAGTTTTGTTTCACTTCATATTAATTAATATTATTAGGTTTACCTTTATTTAAGGATGTATATCGGATATAAATCATGATTATTCATTTCTTACAAAACCGAGTATATGAAAAAATGTAGTCTAGAATAACTGATTTTCTATTTTCGAAAAATCTCTGTAAAAAAAATTTAAGGCTTTTTACAACTTTTTAACCTTCTATGAAAACTATGAATTTCAGTTCTGTTACTTCACATAAAATAGAATATAACTCATAATTTCATTCAAAAACTATCACCTTTATTATTATTATTATTATTATTCGTGTTCACAATCAATTCAGAACTGTAAATCTTAATTTCCTAGTTTTATGTTGAAAAAAAAAAAAAAAAACGTAGATATTTGGTTTTATTTTGTAATTTGTCCAATGCTGAAAACTTCCACAAAGTTCAAAGATAAGAACACACAAGTAATGAAATAGATTTTTAGGATCTTTTTAAATACTTACTAACCTCTCACGAGACTGTTACTTATCCAACTGTTGAGGTCCTCTACAAATAGTGGACTTCAACGTACACCAACCTGAGTGGTGGGCTCCTCTATACTGATACGATGGAAGGAGGCAAGACATTTCTTGTATTCTCACGAACTGGAACAGTGTTTAAGGAACCTTCACATCCCGGATCGTTCAAACTAATTCTTGACGTATGCTTAACCACTTCTCCTTCTCGCCACAATTAACAAATTCCTTTATCGTATATCTTATATATATATTAATATATACTTTCTCTCACAACAGCTCCACCATGCCCTAAACGTATTTTCTGGCACTTTAATCGGGCTAGTCGGGAAGCATCGAGTCGCTTCTTTGCTACCTACCCTTGGTATGAATCCGGTTTTGACTCGGAGGACACTTCGATGACTGCTGAAAAAGTAGGGGCCGTAATTCCATTTTCTACTAAAAATCTTTTTCTCAATCCGTCGGTTCGCTGCTCTTCAGGATAGAGAATGCTTATTGGAAATGGAAAAACTCGCCTTCTCCTATCACTCTTGCTAATTTTCGTTTAACTCGGAATCGTTGTAGGGATATTATTCGTCAGACCAAGCGTCCTTTCACCTAAAGGAAGTGAGCTTGCCTCCTTGGATCTCCTACTGTCAAAAACATCTCTAAATCCGCCTTTCCTCCTTTTATTCGCTCAGATAGATCTGTTCTAATACTCCTTCTGAAAAGTCTAATCTCTCGCCTCCTATTTTATCTATCCACCCTGGAGATTCTGGGCAACTCACCCTACTCCTACTACTACTACTCTCAGGAGCCCATGGCTCCGCCTATGATTTCACATGATCTGGGTGCATGAGACCTACTAGAACGTTAGGAAGGCTATGGCCCGCGACGGCCTCCGTGTTTTTAGGGAGTGTGCCTGAGCTGGCGCTGTCCTCGTTCAACTCTACTCTTTTAGTTTTAATCCTACCACTTTCCCTCAGTGCTGGAAGCGCACGTGTTCAACCGATCCCGAAGGGTAGCAGCTCTGATCATTTTACCTATCGTCCTATAGCTCTCAACTTTCTTATCCTAATCTGCATGGGACTTATGGTCTTCTGCCCTTAAGGACTATGGGGAGTCATGTGTGGTGGCGCTTAACATATCGAAGGCTTTTGACAGGGTATAGCATGCTCTTTAAGCTTCTTCCTTTGGGATTCCTCCTTTCTTCACTTTTGTCTAGTTTTCTCTCGACGTTTACATTAGACAGTTGTTATTGGAGAGACCCCTTTTCTTCCCTTTCCTCTTACTGTGGTGTTCGCAAGGTTTCGGTTTTATATCTCTTAACTTTATTCTTACTTTTTCATTTAACATCTTTTCCTAGCTGCACTTCTAAATCTGTTCATTCTTATGCCGATGACTTCAACTCTTCATTCATGCCACTCATTTCAAATCCAATCCCTCTTTTGCTTCTCGACTTTAACATTTCCGATTCCATTCTTGCCGATCTGGATGGGATTTCCTGGTGGGGTTACCTCAACCTTGTGAATGCACTCTCTAAAAACTCCAACTACTCACATGACTCCAAACTTTCCTATCTTCGAAGCTATCCCGTCCTCACTGTGGACAACATACACATCTTGGTCTGAGCATAAGAATAAACTATCCAGGAAACCTCACATCACAGCGGTCGCTAAGGAGAACTCAAAGAAACTGGAAGTTTTGTTTAGGTTGCGGGATTTTTTTTCCCGAAGTTACTCCAATTACATAAGGGTCTTATCCGCCCTTGTATGGAGTACTGTTCCCACATTTCGGGGGCTCCGGTTCCACTCTTCTTTTGGATAGAGTTGAAGTCTACTGCTAAAAGATTAAGAAACTGTCCCAACTACTTTCTAACTCCCTTGACCCTGTATTCTCTGCGGCGAGACGTTGGTGCTCTATCTCTTCACTATAGGTATTGCAACGGCAGGTATTCGAGGGAGTTGAATTCTCGCATTCCGCCACCAATGCATCGCCCTCGTAGCACATGGTGTGCCCGCTTTCTCATGAATTGTGTGTGAATATTGGGAAATCTTGGCATGTTCGTTGTGGTGCCTCCTCCTTTCCAGACACCTTCTGTGGAACTCTCTGCCTTCATTTGCTTTTCCTGCTCCCTCTCTTCAAGTCCTCCGTCTGCGGTCACCTCAGTGATTTGCGTTAAGATTAGGATTGGGTGAGCTTTTCAATATAAATTTTTTTAATTTATTAATCTGCCCCCTCCTTCAAAAGGGCTCTGCCCGTGAGTAGTGGTTACCTGTATTAAAAAAAAAATCTTAAACAGTCTTCATACCTAATTAAGAATATCACGAGGAAATACAATTTAATCAATCTTTTAAAAAATAAAATATTCCAAGAATATTTTTGTGTCATTTTCTGTCTGAATATATGACTCTTCCTATGTATCTATGAAAGATTTAAAAATTAAAAAAAAAAAAAAGTTATTTAAAAATTAA
>JABUQX010096021.1:10000-30000 GCA_015478945.1 Trachelipus rathkii | reverse complement strand
TTTTCTCAGGGTACTCCTTACTGACTCAACAGCTTTTTCTTCGGTTCTCTAAGCTGTGCGCATCTCAGCACACTACTACTATACAACCTCCTTTCCATATGCCCAAATCATCTTAATACACACTCGTTTTATTCCCTCATTACGACTTTCTCACCCAGCACAAAACTCGCCTAACATGTCCATTCCTCATTTATTAACTCTTCTCACACATAACACGCCCCTAAGATTCCATCTGAGCACATTGTACCCGTTTACGTCGACTAAAAATGTAAATATTAGTCATGTAGTACTAGTATATATATATATATATATAAATATATATATATATTATATTATAATATATATATATTTAAGATATATATATATATATATATATATATAGTATATAATAATATATATATGATATTGTAATCTTCATTAACAAATTTGTAAATACGACTGTACTCCTAATAAACAAATTTAAAGTTCACCTTGTAAACACGACTGTACTCCTAATAAACAAATTTAAAGTTAACCAACTTTAAAGTGACAATAACTGAAATTCTTGTATAATTACCATCCAAATTTAAACAAATATCTGCATTCTATATTTTCCATTACTGTCTACTTAGGATGCTTGTACTAGTAGCTAAGTTAGAGGCTGTACCGGAATACGATCCGCTGGAATTTAACATTTAATGTAGTCAGGTTTCTGGCCATAATTTTTTCAAACATCTTCAACAGAAATTGAATATTTTTCATTCTGAAACATCTCTTAAAATTAATAGTCATTAAATGCAAATATTTCTTCAAGGTCTTGGTAAAGATGTTAATTATTTCTAATAACTCCCTATGCACTCAACTAAAGTTAAAAAGAATCAACATAAATAATGTATGTGATCCATAACCACATTTATCAACTCCCAATAATGTCAAGCATTCAATTATTTATTTATTTATTTATTTATTATTATTATTATTATTATTATTATTATTATTATTATTATTATTATTATTATTATTATTATTATTATTATTATTTATTATTATTATTATTAATTAATATTATTATTATTAATTATTATTATTATTATTATTATTATTTCTTTCTTTCTTTCTTTATCTTCCTTCTATTTTCCCAAGAATGAGAGTAAGGTGCGTGACGAGCATCGGAAAAGAAAAGCAGTAGAAGAACATGACATACGTCGAAAAGAAAAGCCCAGCCTTTAGCCGTCCCCTCGAAGTACCATTAATGTAAGGAGACTCATCGCAGTCAGAAAATCCACCCTAAAGCTTCATGGGACAGCGATGGACCCTCACTATGGTAGATTGTCAATTTATTATTATTATCAATCATAATGTGATATTTAAATATATAAGCTATATATATATATATATATATATATATATATATATATATAATATATTATATATATATATATATATATATATTATTATATATATATATAATATATATATAATAGTAGGTATATAAGGTATAAGAATATGAAGCAAAATTAAAAAAGAAAGCTCAACCTTACACGGCCCCCTTTATTACCCTTTTTGTGAGAAATCGAGCGCAGTCAGAAATGCCACGACTAGAAGCTTCAACGGGACCGCGACGGACCCATCACTATGGCATGTCGTCAATGTCGGGTTATCCCGGCCCAGGTGAGCTACAACCATACCCCCTCACAAAAATCCTCCATTTACTCCTGTTATGCCACATTTCTTTGTGATCTGTCAAACTCACATTTCTCTCCTCCACTCATTCCTTACTGACTCAATCCACTTTTTTCTTCGGTCTCCCAGCCAATCGATTCCCCCCATACTCACCACTATACATTCGTTTAACCAACCGACTATCTCCATCCTTTCCACATGACCAAACTATCTCAACATTTTCATTTATTCTCTCATACCCTTTCGTCACACCACAAAACTTTCTAACACGTCATTCCCAATTTTGTAAATTCTTCTCACACCTAACACACCTTAGATTGATCCATCTAACACATTGTTAATTTAGTCCAGTACCTCTTAATTCCAGACCATAGTCTCACTACTATACATTAACACAGGTAACATCATACCCTCATGTAAGACCCAGGCATAGTCCCTTTACATCCACCTGCCATTCACTACTTTCCTACTATACTCTGCATCATCCATTACCTTTTCATCCAACATTTATCTTAAATATTTAAACTCAGACACTTTTTCCAGCTCTTCACCATCTAACCTACTTAACACCGAGGACTGTCCTACTCACAACGCAAACCTTGCTCTTACTACGTTTACTTTCAAACCCCTCCCTTTGCACACCCTGCCAAATCTCGATCCACCAATTTCTCCTCCAAACTCTCTTTCAGATTCGCCACACAAAACCAAATCATCCGCATATAATAGGTAGGGAATCCTCCATTATCTTCCCTTCTCCATCATTCTAACACTATCCCCTACCACCCCCACCTATAATTCTTTCATAACCCCATCCATATCCAAATTGAATAACCAAGGAGACATAACAACATCTCGACTTCACTCTGCTATTAATATTAAACCAATCACTTTTGACTCTATTTATTCTTTCACACGCTTCACCATCGTCATACATACTTTTGATTCCATTCAGAAGTTCACCACCAACATCATTATAGACTACACCTTGCCATAGAGCTTCCCTATTATCCTATCATACGCCTGTTGCAAACCGATAAAACCTAAATACAATTAGCTTCTCCTCCCTTTTTCCCAATTCATTTGTTTCAATATAAAGATTAGATCCACACATCCTCTACCATTACTAAACACACCTTGTTCTTCACCAATCAGTCCCTTAGTCACTCGACGCACTCTTTCGACCAAAATACCAGCATATATCTTCCCTACAACGCTCAATAAACTAATTCCCTTATAATACATGCAGTTACCTTATCCCACCTACCCTTATATAAGGGTACTATTATTGCTCTCCTCCAATCCCTCGGAAACCATACCCCTCCATAACGCCTTTGTTAACAAACTTATAATCCAACAAGTTGACATCTCGCCTATATACGTTTACCTGTATTGGCCCCCAAATTTGTTTTTTTTAAATCCTCATTAATTAAAATCAACCTTAATTAAAACTCTTTTTGACAGGGGATACAAAATTTCGTCATCTTATGTATGGGTTCCCAGAATTTATAATTAACTCAACTTTTCGAAAATTACTTTCAGCAAAATTTAAAGACAAATCTTAGGCTAAATTAAACGCTCCTAAGGATATTTTGTATATGAGGTTACGAAATTCGACGTAAAATTGACGTGGTTTTAAAAAACAAACTTTACACAGTATAAATTTATTTGTATTTTCAGAGTGAAACAAAACGGGGGAAAATATTTTAATTAAAGATAAAATCCCTTTACCTCTATGCTCATCAGTAATATATCATTACAAGTGCGGTGACTGCGATGCCACCTACATATGAAAAACAATGCGAAGCCTTTCCGTATGTATTGACGAGCATAAAGGTATTTCATTTACAACTCTGCCATTTACATCACCCCCTCTATTCAGCTATAAAATGCTCATTCTCTTCAGAACACGACATATATATATATTATATATATATTATATATATATATATATATAATATATATATATTATATAATACAACACTATATATATTACACAATATATATATATATATATATAAGGTGGCAGGAGTGCTAGGAGAGTTATGACATTTTCTTCTTCCTCCACTTCACAAGTTGTAGTTCTTTTTGTGTTCCTTCACTGCACAGGTAGTAGTTGATGGTGTTTTTTTGATAGCTTCTCGTATTAGACTTCGTTTATACGCTGAGGGGCCTATGTATCTACAGGTGCTCGGATATACACCTTTCTCTGGAAAAGCCGCCTTCTTCACCAAAAAGAGGCTATATGAGAAGCTTTGATTGGTACTTCGAGGCTAATGAAGCGTCAACCAAGTATCTAAAACCCTTCTAAAACTTATTTCTATAGGTAGGGAAACTCAGTTTTGGTTTTGATTTTGATAAAATTTATTAAAAATATGCACGACAATATTCAAACCATTCGCTGACGTGACGTTAAATGCATTAATATTTTAATCTTTTTATTATATATATATATACGTCCTGTTGACCTGCAGCCAAATTCACACTCGAAATATTAATATTTGTTTGAAAGACGCGGTATAAACCTAAAACCAAAAATTGGGCGACAGAAACGAAAAATTATATTTGAACAAAATACTCGTATTTACATATAAAATAGATATAAAATATGTTATAAAATATTATTAAATACTATATTATGCTAGAACATTCATTATTTAAAACAAATTATAATGGAAAATATATATAAAGAAATTTACAACAAAACTAAAACTTGTTACGAAAAAATTGCCCAAATATAATGACATTCTTAAACTAAGTTCTCTCTAATTTGGTTTACTCTAAACGAAATAGGTTAAATTATTTAATCTTATAAGCATTTTAAAAACTGATAAACAGTACAATACCAATAACATTTATAGAAAAAGGACTATTATATCATGAAATCTGTTATTTAATTAAATACTTTAAATAAATGTTAATTTTTAACATCAATTACAAGTAGAAATTTAATTTTGAAGTCATACAAAATATGAAATGTGTTTAACGTCTCAAAAGTTTTGACGAGTTGTAAAACGTCCTTGAGAAAACTATTTTCTCTTACTCTTTTTATTTAATTAAGCTAAACTAACGTATTTTAAACCAGAAATTATTTTGACGATATTACATAAACTTCGTGCCCTAAATTCGGAGCACTTTAATCACTAATTTAAATTAAATTAACTTCATTAATCACTGAATAAATCACAAAATATTATTTAAACATAATCACTTTGAAACACTATTATTATTATTAAATTTAAAACGGAAATGCACTTTTTTAACTGGATTGCCTCGAGACACTAAAGCCGGCTCCTGCTGTCCAGTAGATTTATGACCGTTTGTTTCGCCGAATCATCATCCGATTGGGGAGCCATCTGGGAAGGTGAATTACTTGCTGGGTAATTAACCATCTGTGAAGGCGAATTACCAGCCGGCAAAGGAACCATCTATGAAGGCGAATTACCTACCGGTAAATGATCCATCTCTTAAGACGAACTACCAACCGGAAGAGGAACCGTAGGTATAATAAAACTCAAATTTGGATAGAATCGAATATTTTTATTGAAAATTTTTATTTTATCCAGAAACCTCATTAATATAACGCTATGCTCTAATAACAGTTTTTTAATTTCGTTTCAACATCCTGCACCTTTGCAATTTTGTCTAATCCATTGCAGATTCCAAATTTCATCAACAAAACAAGACTACTTTTTAATACATTAGTGTATATATATATGGTAAATATATAATATTATAATATATATATATATATATATAATATATAATAATATAATATATATATATATATATATATGATATATATTATATATATATCATATATATATACTAATATATATATATGTCGTAAAATGCTCGCAAACATACCATATTATATTGTTTACATATTTCGCATTCTTTTAAATGATAAAATACATGAAAAAAATGTTTTAAAAGCGAACTGCATTTTCTCTCCAACAATTTTAAAAAAAAAGCTAAAGTACAAAAAGTGTGAGTTGGAAAAAACGAGTATTTTTTGACATAACCCATATAATTAGCATTTTTAAAACTCTGTTAAACAGTTCTATACCAATAATTTATACTTTTATTATACATATAATCTTGACAATATTATATAATTAAACATATTGTAGATAAATGTTAATTTTAACATCAGATCATCACTAGGCAATGTGTCCTATTAACCTTCCTTAGTGTAATGTTACTAATTTTGGGAAAAAAAAACAATATAAACAAAGAAAAATTTTTTCTTTTTTATTAGCTTTATTTTCTGGATTATACAATAGGTGGAAAATATGGTTATTTTTAACCGGATCAAGAGAAAGCGAACATTTTATGATACATATGCCAACAACACTAGAAACTGTGAATTTCAAAATATGTTAATGACAGCGTATATCTAAAAGTTTTAAATTGATGGATGAATACCTGCAAGTGGTTCGGTTTGAAGAGCATCATGTGGTGGGCTTCATGAGATCGTTTGCTTATGGCTTACCTTTTGCAGGCGAGTTCCGAGCATCCCTACATACAGACCAGCAGTAATTTGCAAGCTAGCTTCATTCCAACGACCTTGATATCTTTGTTCCATTACGGAAATATAATGATGAATCTTTCTCCGTGTTCATCACTGACGGCTCCCAATTATGAGGGAAAAGTCTAGGTGGGAATGGAAAAAAAAAGTGGACTTTAAGGGACATGTTGCATTCGAATTGATAGTATTTTTCCGCAGGAGTACTGTCACCAACTGAGTTAGTTATATTATCATTTTTATTGCCAAAGAATCCATGTATAATTCCTAGGACCTCCTAATGCTTTCGCTTGTCTTTCCGCTGCCAATAAATCCCGGTGTACATTTAGACTGCAAGAGTGGAATCATTATTTCCAGAATTGTGAGTAAAATTGTTAGTGTGGACATAGTGAAGAGTGGTTTAAGAAAAATGGAGTTGAAAGTGAGGTTATTTAATATGCAATCCAGACAGGAAAATGACCCTTCCTCAACCTTGGTTAGCGAGATGTTCATCTACTCATATACATACGGATGCGTTCAATTTATTTTCGTACGGAAACTTAAATTAATGATGGACTGGCAACTCGGGCTTCTTTAGTGTGTAATAACAAGCATTGAATAAAGAATTGTGTTCGGCTGGAAACCTCAACTTTATTATGAAGAGGGGTGGAAAAAGAACATCTTTTGGGTCCACGAGAGACTCGGCAAAGACATTTTTCTCGCTAGAGTCAAAGATTTTCTTGCAAGCCAGTCTGGGGCTTGTGAATGTGAAATGTTGTCTTTAGTTCTAGTGATCCCTAATACATCGGAGAAGGTGTACAGTCAACAGTTAGGATCGATAGAGAGTGCAGTGGCAATTACTAGTTGTACCCCTGTTGCCACATCCTAACCAGAGGATACTCTCAGATGTAGCGTTGATATTGAGCCTTCTAACTATGTGTCCCACTGTGTTCACGCAACCGTTGAACTATGGAGCGAGAGAGGAGTTTATTAGCATGAGTGATAATTTCTTGACAAATAAGTGTATCTCTTCATCCTAAAATCGTTGTTCCAGAGAAATTATTGAAACGTTTGAGGAAAAAATAAGAAAGGAACAAGGAAAACGGTTGCCACTATGAGTAAGTTTATGGCTCTTAGTGTGGAGTGAGGAGATCTTACCAGAGCTTCTCTCTCACGACATGTGAAGTTGTGTTCTATGTAGGAGTGAAGTCTGTGAGTAGCTCTAAATAGCTTCACACTCGTGCTGGCTGTAGTTGTAAATTCAATTTGGCTTAGCAGAAATAATGTTTCGGTATAGAAAAGAGATATCGGTTACTTCATGCCCATGCTCATAAATGTCCGCAAAGCAAATCGTCCAGTAGAGATAAGTTTTTCTGCTGTCAAAATGAGAACAGAATTAGCTGGAAGCGAGCAAGAATTTCACACTCGTGATGTGTAATGTACAAGGGATCTTAGTCTGCGTGAGTGAGCTTAAGAGTTCTTACACTTAGAGGCGATATTCGTATACTGTGTTATTGGCAGAATATAGTAGGGAGACTTGGCTTCTATGGGATTACTCATATTGACAGAGTTCAATCCGAATATCAGATACAATGTGTTCAGAATGGACAATCTCTAGGGCCGGGTTTAGGTGTGTGAGCAAGAAATAATTTATGATCTCACTCAATACTTCAGCTGATGAGTGCAGAGTCTATGAACGGTTGGATGAATCATCATGATTTACCTAAAATCTCGATTGATTTGATGATGGTGTAAGTTGATTGGAGTATACAGATTGCTTACTTACACACTCTCTGTCTTGTTACAACTTCGGGAAAGCTCATAATGTCTCGGGATGAGTGAAGGGAACATGTCTTAGACTATTTCTGAATGTGGAAGTAGGTCGAACAGGGGTAGGCCAGATGGAGGATTCGGGTATTCAACTGTCTCGTTTCTTCCTTGAAAAATCCTTTCTTTATAGATGGAGTTTTCAACCAGAAGATAGGCATGACTTATGGTTTGTAGGCTGCCGCGCCCCCAAAACATTATCACAGCAAGGTCATACATGCGGTTTTATTTTTCAGTCGAGTTTTCCTGATATGTGGAATATAGCTGAATAAACAGAGTCCTGTGCTAGATAGATCGGTATTGATCGTTGTAAATAGCGGATGTATAGCCCGTGGTGAGATTGACTTGTGATGGTGTGAATCCCTCTCTACGTATTCCAACCGCCATGGCCCGAAATCCGATGACGTGGAAAATAAAGGCGATTGTAGCTTTCACCGGAGGAGTCAGTAAGGATAGCGTTTGTCCCTGTAGCGAAAATGTGAGATATATATTGACATATTTCCTTGGCAAGACTGTAGCGAAAGGCAAATTTAGGTTTCACTAATTTATCAACAGTGTTTACGTGTGTGACCATTATTGGCGAGCTGGTATGTGTATTGCTCATGGACCACCACCATGCCATAGGTGATTTAACTAATGTAGTTACAATCTACCAATACAAGTCATAGATCCATGCAAGATACTCCGAGCGACAATTACTGAAATAAAAAATAAGAAGACAAGTAGGCATCATTCATGAAACTTCACGAGTCACCATAACCGAGTTGTGTTATGTTCTCTACAACCCTACAAGAAACAATCTGTCATAGGGATGGATTTTCCACTGCGACGAGGGTATTTCTCCACTCGTATATTATGTCGAGTTGCGAGACATGTGTAGACAACGTCACAAACACAAAACTTGTCCCTCTATTGAACACCTATCAAAATGTATGGATTCTCTATATTCGATTGACTATGTATTGTATATATACAATATTCTTATATAGGGGCTTACATATACTTTTTAACTGTTTATCCGTCTAGTAATGTATACACTAGCATACCTTTAACCCTCCAGTCTTGGTGGAGTAGTGAATATAAAGATAAAGTTAGGTATTTATTATATATATTAATATATATATAATATAATAGTGATATATATACTATATTATATATTATAGTTATAGTATATATATATATATATATAAATTATAGATATTAATAATAGTAATATATATTAATATATATATATATATATAATATATAATATTAATATTATAGATTTATATCATATATATATTAATTATATAATATAATTAATATAATATTTAAATATTAGTAATTAATATTAATATATATATATATATTAATTAATATATATATATATTAATATTATATTAAATATATATATATATAAGTGTAATATTAATATATCTAAATATAATAATAAGATATAAAAACGATAATATATATAAATAATCTTATAAAACGCAATAATAATATCAATGGACTAATAGTCACTGCCGCCAATATCCAATATTTATATCGATTTTTTATTTTTTTACCAGTATCAGTTACTACCACTTGTTCTACATCTTGGCATAACCCTATATGTTCTAAGCGTAGAGAAGGTGGAATGTTTACACGACGCGTCAGAACTTGTCAACCAACTTAAAGCAAATTTTTTACGAGTATTGAGACACCTTGAACGACAGCTTGAGTGTTGGAGGAGGATTAAATATCTCCGTAAGTTGGGTAAACTACGTCAAAGAATATAGGTGAAGAGAAAGTTACCACCGAATCAGCATGTGCAGAAAAGAAGGAAGCACCCGCAAAGACTCGCAAATCTCCCTACGATGTTAGACTTACAATTCACACACCAAACTCCAATGATGCAGAAGATACAGACTCCACCTAGTATTCTAAGAGGAATCCCGGACCAGCAAAAAGGGTGGAAGGATAACGCGAGATTGACTATAAAGCCTTCCCCTCGAGCCAACCCTGCTGCTAGCCCACACAACTTGTACATTATAAAAACAATATGGCTGCCATCACTAAAAAACGTCCTTTTAAGAAACTTTAAGTTGTGTTCAGAGGCTTCTTCGGAATAAGTTATTAATACACTGTTTCATGGACGTAACGTAATGACTCCCTAAATCCAATGAAGAACTTCAGTAGTGTTTATAAATAAGAGTTTCCGGTATGGAAGATTTCTCAAGAGATACTTGTGTAAAAGTAGCCTCTATAAGTGTTTATCAATATGGGCCCAAAACATATAACACCAAACTCCACTTAAAGTGTCATGAGGAAAAACTACCACCATTACATAAGAACCATTAACAACTGTGGTTAGATATGAAAATTTGAAAACCAAAACCAAATGAAAGAAAAATGAAAATAGAACAACGTGCTTACTACTTACCTAATTGATTGCATATGAAATTAATCATGAGTTTGTTATTGAGTGATATGGCCAAGTGTCTGTCCAAACTTGACCAAGCCCCACCCAACATACGCCCCACGAAACCAAAAAGGAAGGGCATATCCGATTGATTTTGATGAACAGAACCCCTTAGAAAATAAAACTATATACATAAACAAACTACAATACTTCAATAGCTAAAAATAATTTTAATTTTAAAATTATTTCAATAATACTAATATAAAAGCACTATATTAAAACCATACAATTAATTTATATTAAAAATAAATCCTTATAGAAAATAATAAACATAGTCAATTAAATTGATAAAAGTTTACTTAAATATTCACAATTAAAATATTGTAATTTCGAGACGCAAATGGACCTAAAATTCTATAATTGATTTT
This sequence comes from Trachelipus rathkii, assembly GCA_015478945.1. Classification (NCBI taxonomy): domain Eukaryota; kingdom Metazoa; phylum Arthropoda; class Malacostraca; order Isopoda; family Trachelipodidae; genus Trachelipus; species Trachelipus rathkii. The sequence goes on along the minus strand of JABUQX010096021.1, from coordinate 19,196 downwards.
AAGAACATTAGAACATAGGGGCGGTAAGGCTGGGCTTTCTTTTCGACTTGCGTTATATTATTTTACTACTTTTCTGTTTCCAGTGCATGTTACGCACCTTACCCACATTCTTGGGGAGAGAAGGTGAATTATGATAATGATCTTTAATCAATCTAACTCCTACTTCAACACTTTATCTAATAATAAGACTCACTTTAAAGTAACAAATCTGTTTCTGTCAAGGTTGAATGGCAAAAAGGCTTTGAAATTGACATCATTTTGGAAGGCTTCCGTCAGTATAAACAATATGGGTTGCTGGATCGATGCAGAAAGACTTTCAAGATCTTCTTTCAAAGGGAACATCCATGGGTCAAGGGCCAAACCAATTCTAAAATAATTTGAATACTTAACCAAATAAATCTTTAATTTCAGTAAAATAAATATAAATAAAAAATATATATAATTAACTGCAAGTAAAAATATACATATAAGACACTTACTTGAATCTACTGTCTTTAGAGAGAGCAAGTATGGTAGTGGCAGCTCCAAATGAATGCCCTGCTAAAATAGGCTGAGAAGTGTCAATTTTCCCTTCGAAAGATTTTACTGACAATGGTGAAGGAAGATCATTATCTTCAATACCTCCTTTTGCTAGATCTTCCAACACGTTTAGAGCTGCTATACACTCTTTCGCGCGGATTTCCACCTATTTGATGGCAAAAATTAGTTTATGAATTAGAGCTTATTTGATTAGAGTATGAATATGAATATTTGGATAGAATATTAGGTTACAGCTTAGCTTTTTATGTAATAGTTAAATGGTAGAGCAGTTAATGCTATAGGTTTATGTACCGATTAGGGTATTTTTGTTGGCAGGATTTTAAATTTTATACAGGGTAACAAGTATCTTTATTAACAATTTTATTGGGCAATGTAGTTTTTAGATTCCTTTGAAAAAGAGATTAAATGACTCAAAATTTAGGGAAGCTCAATAAAGTGGTCTTATAAACATCCACTTTATGAAAAACTTGCTTGGAACCCTTTCAAGAGTGATTGATAAACTATTACAATAACAAAAAATGTTTCTTAATTATATACAAAGAGAGAAAAAAATTTATTTGGCAATGTTTTTCTACTAATTTCTTGATCATACTCAAAATTTTAATCAAACACTTCTAAACCAAAGTTTCTGATTTTTCCACATCTATCTAAGGCTTGACTTAAGCACTAACAAATGAATCCATTTGAAGGTTAAAAATATAATATTTATAGCTTAAGGAATTATATAGTTGGATTTCAGGAACAAAATTTTTAAGGTAATCCTACATTCTTAAACGCTGCAAGGTAAACTAACAATGGCAACAATAAAAATAACTACACTGACAAATGAGAGTTTTGTGTAGTCATTTTAACAGATCAACGGCCCAACTTAAACACTCGAACAGTTTTCAGAAATAAAGTTTACAATGCATCTGTGCCTCATTAAATTGTGATAAACCTTTTACTAATAATATAATAGACTTACTTATAAAAATATGGGTGAGTACCTTTTCATTGCTCCACGGATATTCTTTCTGGTTCTTATCCTGGAGTTTTATATATATAAAAACTTTTTCTCCTGAATCAGACAAATGTGAATGTCGCAGCAGGCGCATTCATCTCTACAAATAATATAACATTGTAAATATATAAATACGAATGATCAATATGCTTTAAAATATTATGAATTAAATTAAATGAGGAAATGAACGAATAAATTAAAGAACAGAGAGAATAATAAGAAATTTAATACTAGTTAATAAAAAAATTCTTAGTAGTACGACAACTTTAATTAAATTGAAACCTTTACTTACTAAAGAACTAAATTAACGGACAATGTCACACACAAGCAGTTTTAATTATCAGTCACCTCATATACATTATTGTTCTTTCAAATTTTTGATTATATTAAAAAGTCTCATTGAACACTGAACTTTATTTTCCCAGTCATCTGCACACTCATACCAAATTAAGCCAAATAATTGAAACATTATTAACATAGATTACCAGAAAATGACCTATGTTCATGTTTAAATATTGATGAGTAAAATTTTTATAATAAATTTGTTCAGTATATTTTAAAAGGTTTGTTCTGTCTGTTATTAATATTCTTCTCCTAATTTGTAAAATTTATATAGAGATCGATTAAAACATTAGCAGTGATGAAGAAGTAAAAGTTAAAAAGTGTGGTTTGACAAGTGTAAGAAAGTGTATTTTGGGGACTCAGGTGATTAGTAAAGAACAGGAGGTATATAAGTCAGTGAAAAAAGTTGGAGATACTAAATCAGAGATATAGATAGAATTTACTGGTGAAATGATCAAAATGGAGGTGAGATTGTGGAGACATCTAGAATATGGAAGATGTTTAACAAGGAATTTGTGAGAGTTTCATTCCAGAGGATTGAGGGAGAGCAGTGATAGTAACAGCTTTGATAAGGGTAATAAGGGGAACTAGAAAATCAAGGAATTTCTTTTTTTGGCAAAAGCCCTTTTCGATTTTGAGTTGTTGAAGGAAGATATATGCTAGCATTTTAGTTGAAAGACTGGTGTCGAGTTGATTGAAGAAGATGAATTGTTGAAGAACAAGGTGCTTTAAGAAGTGTGGAGGATGTGTAGATCAAATTCTACATTGGAAGCAAATGAAAGATTAAATCTGATTAAGGTTTTATGAACTGCGGCACCAGACGTATGACAGGATTAATAGAGAAGATCTGTGGCAGATGTTAATGATAAATGGTGTTGGTGGTAGGGCTTTCTGGGTGGAATAAAATGTAATGTTGATGTGAAGTGCGCGTAAAGAATAAATGGTTTAATGTAACATCGGAGTAAGGGCAGGAATGTGTTATGTCTCCAGGACTATTTAACTTATATATGGATGGGGTGATGAAAGATATTATTATGGTAGGGTCCTGCAGAGGAGGGTTTAAGACTGATGGAAAACGGTAAGGAGTGAAAGGATCTTTGCTCATTGTAATCAGATGGTTTGGTTTGTGTGGTTTGAATCTGAAGTTTCAGATTGGTAGAAAGGTTTGAGGGTATATGTAAAATTTAAGAGTCTGAAAGTAAATGTGGATAAGAACAAGGCGATGCGATGTGGTAAGTGAGGAGAAGTCCGAAGTATGAAGTTATGTTTGGATGGTAGACAAATGGAATAATCCAATATCGACAAAATCGGTAAAGCAAATAGAGAATACTCCGAGTTTAAATATTTTTTTATATGCTTGTGAAAAGGGAATCAGATTGATACCGTGAAGTTGGTAAGTGGTAGGGAGGTGACTGGTGTAATTAAATCTTGTTTGGAAATGTAAAAGGACTAAGTCCTGAGTGTGCTAGGGTTTGGCATGAGGGTATGTTTATTGCTGATGTTAATGTTAAGTAGTGAAACTATGGTGTAGGATAAGAGGTATAGAAATTTAAGTGCAGTTATGTTCAGATGGATAATAATCTTTGTCTGTTCAAATTTTTCTAACTTTAAAATAAGGTTATTAACGTATACGAATTGTGCGAATGGCGAAAAGCAGTAAATGGAGACCGTATTAAGAGATAGACATGGCTGCAAAATAAATGAATGGCGTGCGGTTTGAGAGGTGAATAGTTGTGGGCCAGGCCCAAGGGGGATGAACCCATGAACTGAATGAGATGTCGCACAGTGAGAGTCTGTTGCATGTGTGGATTTGGCTGTGAGCGGTCTCGAATTTAATCGAGTATGATGGGTTGATAGGGGTGGGGGTTGGGGGGTGCAGCGTTTTTTTGTCGATTTAGATATGTTCTTTCTACTTAACAATTCTGTTTCCGGTGAATGTTCATGTTTGCACATCTCACCCCCAGTCTGTAGGGAGCAGAGGGGAGGCTATAGATAGATCGATTTCTATTGTTATAGCAATTACAATGCTACGGTTAATTTTTTATTAAAAAAAAAATTTGAAATTAAATGAATGACTTCTAAAAAAAAAACATAAATTTAAAAATTAAATCAGTACTTTTCGAAAAAAAAAAATTTGAAATTAAATCTGTACTTCTCGGGGGATAAAAAAAAAGAGGAGGTAAACATTTTGATAAGTAGTATATAACTACGTAAATGATTTTCATTCCATTGAAGGAAGCATCAAAAACGTGGCTAAAATTTAAAACGGTGCTCTCTTAATTTTACATTGATATGTCATAATTTTGCAGCTTTTAAATTTCCTCTGTTAGTTAATGAAAGAAAGCATGAAATGAATTTATGTACAATGCTTTCTTCGTAAAACTGATACTCTGATTAGTATTTGTTGATCCAGTTTACATGTATATATATATCTAAAGAAAGTAATATACATTTAGACCTATGAAAAGTATTTTTTTAAAGAATTATTATTACCCAGATGGATAAGGCATTTGTCTGATTTCAAATGTTTGGAGAAAGTACAAAGCATTACCTCTTATTTTATAATCTGAGCTGGTATAAAGCAACCTTTTTGGCTTTGTGTACTTCACGCTGACAGCTTGCTTAATAAAAAGTGATATAATATACAAGTGAATGAAAAGAAATGAAATGTTCATATCAGCAGAATGGCGGTCTAACATTGCGACAGGGAAATTTAAATAACTTTTATTGTTAGAACAACATGTGTGTCATAAAAAGTAGGCGCAGGGTGGTACATGTTGCAGGTTTCCATGCCCTTTCTAAAGGTATACTTATAAGTGAAAAAATGGGCAATGTTAGATAAATACTGTAGAGTGGTGGTTATCCTTGGAAATATATTTGGTAAATTTTAAATGAAATGCTCACTAAATTTCCCTTAACAATACGAGTCCTTTTCAACAGTAACATTTCAACATGAACATGCGATGTTAGCTTAAGAAATTTTCAAATATCATGTGAAGCAGCTGTGAAAGCATAGCATAAATTATTAAATAATAACTTTAAAATTCCTGGGCGGGGCTGTGCGTCAAAAACAGGGTCGGTAACATAAGATTACAATGAAGTTTTTATAACTGAAAACAGTGTCCCAGGTAATCGAGTGTTAAAATTTTTAGGCTTCCCGAAAGTAGAATTGTTTGTGGTGATAAAGAAATTCTGAAGTTTCCAAAACAAGAAAGATTTATTATTCAAGAAAAAATTTATTACTTCAGTGTAAGTGAGGGCTTCAATTTTTCAGAAGCAACTACAAGCATACTGGAAGGTTTTGTGTTAGAAGATATCAAATGGTAATTTTAGTCATTTAATTTATTTTTTTTTAATATTATTTTGTAATTTCATTAAAATCTGTCTGTTTAGATTACTTATGAGGATATTAATATTAATAATAAGGGTCAGGTTTCTGATAGCCTTGTTGCTCAACCCGATAAATATTTTTTATTTTTTCCCATGTTAAATGCTGAAAATTTTGAAAATGTTAAGACGGCAAGCACTATAAAACAAAAATATTGAACTTTATGTAATAAAAACAAAATGGAATGCCACTGGTGTGTGATTTTTAAATGGTTAAAACTTTAATCCTTGATATATTAACAACTTAAATATTTTAGAACAATATTCCTAAAAGATTGATGTATAAGTTGACAATGCAAAGGTCTAGTAAATAATTGAATTTGATCCGAACATATATGTAAATAAAGTACACTAGTAATTATTTTTATTATTTTTTACACGCAAAAATTAACGAAAGAAGTCATATGTAATCCATCACCCTCTATGGCTACGTTCTAGTTAAAAATATTTGTTCCCATATGCATGCAGAAGTAATAAATAACAATGCCTGTAATATATTAACTTTTAATATATTTTAATAATCTTTACTTATAAACATCATTAAAATACATAAGAAAAAATCAGATTATATCCACTAGGTAATATTAAAAATAAAATTTATCATGATAAAATAAAAAGTATATAGGTATTATCAGAGACTGAATACGGAGATCCAATACATCTAAAATTAAATATAGTTTTCCTAATCATATAATAAAAAAATGACTATCTTTCAAAACTTCTAACATCTGTACTTATTCTTATTGAAAGGCATTATAAATATAAAGATTTGTATTTACTACTGGTATGTACTGTGTTCAACAGCACCACCAACAAATCCATGAGATGCAAGGTCATTACATATTGTACTGTAATTACCTCTGTGACGACAAAACCATGAGCCGAAAAAACAACAAGGGGAAACTTCCCCTGTGGCCAAAGGTGCTCCAGTAATGAGAAGGTATCTGAGGCATCCTCTGCAGAGGAGGGATTTGCAAAGAAAAGATGTGATAAATGTACAAAATAAACTGGCAGTGGAAAACTATCTTCCCTGAACAGAATGGTCAAAAGCTCAAAAAGCACCCATAAATTTGCAACCCTTAAGATTATTACATACTTTAACCATGAAAAATGTTGCTTGTAGGAGAAGAGTAAAATCATGATAACAAAAAAAGCGATAGACAGAGCATAACAATTGCAAGACAAAAACATGTAGAAGACGATAACTGTTTTCGTAAAGACTAAATTTAAAACAAATTTAAATAAAATATTTATTCTAAAATTAAATCAGAAATTAAAAAAAAACATAAATATATATATATAATAATATATATATATATAATATATATATATATATTATATATATATATATATATATATATATATATATTATATTATATATATATATATATAATATATATATATATATATATATATATATATATATAATTCATTTGCTGTAAGAAAGGCATTACTCAAAAACTGTCTTTTTTTTTTTAGTTATTACTACAGAGAGATAGGTAATGATGTGTACTTCTAACTGTAAAAGTATCATATTCTAACTATCAAATCTCCCGACGAGAGAGCTTTTTTTCCATTATGAATTCTCTATATTTATATTATAATTTGAAAAGTCAAATGTCTTTCGCGAAAATTTATTAAATTTTTGAGCTGTGCCATTTTTGCAACAAATGACTGATATATAGTTAAAATATTATTAATATTAGTATACCAAAAGCGTTTATAAACTTGGCTTACATGTATTCATGTGAAAAAAAGATTTAAAAATCGGAGAGTTGTGTTGTATTTACATATATATATATATATTATAGTATATATATATATATGTATATAATATATATAGGTATATATTAATATATATATATATATATATATATAATATAATATATAGATATATATTATTTATTAAATATATATATATATATATATATATATTATATATAATAATATATATATATATAAGGGATGAAGTCAAGTTATTGGTATTTGTTTGCAGTTGCAAAAACTCTTTATAACTAATAAAGATCAGTGGTTCAGCAAAAAATTACAAAATGATAATCAAAGTCCTGTTTAAAGTTAAAAAAATATAATTTGGAAGAGTAACTCACTCGTCGACTAATTTTTGCACTACATTTTTTAAAATAAAGTACTTATTTAAGGCTGTGGAGAAACATTACTTTAAAACAATTTTTCTAATTGTTTAAAAAATATAGGAAGTAAACAATCAGAGATCTTCACAGCAATAAATTTATGATATTGCAAACTGTTCAATATATGACAGGCTGTAAGAGTCTGAACCTTTTGGAGAGGGTTTGCGAGTCAGGATTCAAAAAATTTACAAAGTCGAAGTTTAAAGTAGGAAAGAATATCAACATGCCTCAACTCCAATCAAAATAATTTCAAGATTTTTCTTTCCCATACTTTTATTAGTTAAATTAGTTATGACCAAATCAACAGCGAATGTGAAAGCAAGGCGATGCTGAGAATTCTAAGAGTTCTCGGTGTCATCATCTTTTCAGTCACGATAATTTAGTCCATTATTGCACGAGTATAAATTGCTGGGATGGAGAAAAGTTTCTATAATGTAACCTTGGATCATTGATGAAGGATGGAAAGATAAGTTTTCAATTTCAGCAATCTTTTAATTGAAAGGCAAATGAGTGAGTGTCATATGCTCTTAACTAAAGGCTCCACAGGTAGTAATTTAACTACTCATAAGAAGGAGTCCATTATCTGCAAAAAAAAAAATAATAATAATAAAAATAAAAACCCAATTATAATATTTCGTAGGTTGGAGTAATTTTCTAAGAGCAGTCTGAAAAAAACACAGCAGCAAGAAATGTACATTTCTGTGAAATAGAACAAGTTCCATTTTTCTTAGCAGTAATAAACTAATGTGTAATGTAAGTCCAAAAATAAGCATCTTTCCTTTATTTATAAATGGGCTAGATATTGGAGAGAGAGAGAGTCATAAGCAGCAAAAACCTGTCAATTCTAACGCTTCTGCTTCTTTTTTTAAATCTAGTAATTATAGAAATCTTTATTGGCCCAGAAATTATTGGCGAGTATCTTCTCAAAATGTTTTATAAGATACATGTTTATCATTAAAGTTTAAATTTCTCCATTTTTTAAAGTTTAAATATAAAATAATTGAAGACCTTCAATCCGTGTAAGCTGAAATTTAACTAGCCATTACTGGATGGTTTGGTCATTGGAAGGATGGATGATAATCCAGTTGGTTAAGAGTATGTATTATAGCACTGAGTGGCCGGAATCGACTGGCTGGGAGACAGAAGAAAAAGTCTATAGAGTTACTATAAGAATGCCTGAAGGAGAGGATGTGGTTTGGCAGAGGCTGAGAGAAAGTGCATAAGGAGTGAAGACGGGGCCTTTGTGAGGGGATGGCTGTGGGCCGGCCAGGGGATGATCCCACATGACGAATACCACAAGTGAGGGTAATGTCAGTTTTTCGCGAAACCTTAGGGTGGATTTTTCTGACTGCGACGAGTTTTGAGATGGGAAAAATGTATAGAAGGATATTTAAACATTACCAAATAAGGAGATGGACATTCTGTTAGCAGTTGAACATAGACCAAAAAGACGAGAACAGATGTAGACAAAAATCTTGAAGTCTTTTGTATATTCGTAACCAGGAAACCTATGGAGTCAAATTTCTTCATTGCCCTTTATTTAAAAAGAAAAGACCTTAACAAAAGATCAGCTCTAGAAAAATATTATTAAACTACTTAAAACCTTTTGATAAATAATCTAGTGCATATATATTGTTCAAAGATACACATGATATAGCTCTTCATAATGTTCACATAATAATTTTTAACAATATGCAGTGAATTTTTGCTAACTAGGAGAAACAATGAATGAATCAGGGTATGAAATGAAAAAATGATAAAGTTTTGGGCTTCTTCA
>JABUQX010096021.1:0-5000 GCA_015478945.1 Trachelipus rathkii | reverse complement strand
TATAACCTGAACTAACTAGGTCCTAAACCAATATATATATAATATATATTATATATATATTTAATATATTATATATATATATATAATATATATATATATATAAATATATAATAATATGATATAATATATACCAAAATATATTATATACCTGAATAACTAGATCTATATATATATATATATATATATATATATTAAAACAAAAAGTTGATATGACATCACTGCATTAAAACCCTATTGAAACTGATTATCATTAAAAAAAAATTGAAATAATGATTTTAAACTGACCATAGGTCCACAATTACCATTCTATGAAGATTTAAATTTGTCTCAAATAATTACTGTCACCCCACAACATATAATTACTGCTTAAGTAATGTTTATTTTGATTGCACTTCCAAAACTCAATACAGCGCCTAAAATATTTCAACAGAAGTTTTTACAGAAAAAAAAAAATCTTTTTCAAACTCTTAACTGTAATGGAAGTTACTCAAAATGATGGATTTATAGATTGTGCTTTTAAAAATAATGAATTTTCATCTCAGTTGAAACCTTCAGTTATAACTAATATGCTATGTTATAAAATTTTATCTCAAACGTTTACTTATTATTATTTTGTAAATTTCTGTGATACCAAGTAAAAAAAAAACTATTTAATAATAAAAAATGTATATATAATTGCAATATACATTTTACGTGTTTCACTTAAATCACTTAAATATTCTAATAGATATTAACCAATTCCTTCAATTGGATAGTAGACCTAACATAAAATTTTTATTTTCAAGATTAGCCTACTTGGTATAGTGTAAAAAAAAAAAAATAAAATAAATAAATAAAAAACAGTAGTGTGCACAAACCTTGGGGCTTTGGTAAAATTTTTAATCTTGAATAACTCATAATTTTTAATTAAAATAAGTGAACTATATACATATAACCAGCCTTCAACAGCTTTCTCTCTAGCACAATTACTGGCACCACGGTAGTCGGTACTGGCACTTAGCAAGTCATACCACACACAGTAGCTGCGTTTCCAGAAGCCAGACTGCAGCCGTTTGCAAAATCGACTCAGAAACGCTTCGAATTGAAAAAATTACATTAACCAATAGAGAACAGGAAATTTGAGTGCACCAGAAACGCCGAATGCGCCAGTCGGATCAGTTGACAATTGGTAAAACAATGCCAGAAGCTCTATTTTCACTGGATAATGTAGCGATAAAAAAATGTTCTTAATATTTTATAAATTGGAATTTATTTCAGGCAGAGAACAGAAAGAGGAATAGAGAAGTGTGTAAATATTGTAAAGATAATACTTGCCTTATTGGTAATTCACTCTTCTTGAAGATAAACAAAACTGTTTATCATGTGGAACATTTTAAAAAATTTTAATGAATATTCAGTCAGTAAATGTTTTAAACAAGATAAACCCCTTAGGGTGGCGAAGAGAAAACCTGTTTGTGGAATAGAGAGGATAAGAGAGAAAATTAACGAAAAGCGCAGATGTTTTAAAATATTCAAGGTAGTAATAGGGCAGATGATTAGAAATTATAGGAAAAATAGAAATGAACTTAACCAGTCAATAGAAGGCAAAGAGAGAGGCAGAATTTAATTTAGCGGAATAGTAATAAGAACCCGAAGAAGTTTTTTAGCTTTATAAATTTAAAAAAGTAAGAATAGAGAAACAATTGGTCCAATTATTGAATGAAAATTTAGTGAGTTCAGATAAGGAGTTGGTCAACATTTTTCAATGCTATTTTGATTCAGTGTTTGCAAGGGCAAGATTAGATAATAGCTAGAGACTAATAGTTTCTTGTATGCAATGTAAAATCAAATAGACTTACAAGAATTTGAATTTGATGTAAAAGATATTAAACGTTTATTAGACAATATTGATCCAGGTAAAGCTGCAGGCCCTGATGGGTATACGTATGGTAGAATTCTGAAGAGGGTAGTTAAAAGCATTGCAAAGGCACTGTATTTGTATTTTTCACTAGCATCTATAACATTTTGGTGAGGTACAGACGACTGGAAAACAGCATATGGTTGTGCTATTTATAAGAAAGGTATAAGGAAGTTTTGGAAAATTATAAGGCCAGTTAGCTTAAACATCTCTGGTTGTAAAGGTTCTGGAAAAGTTACTGAAAGGGCATATAGAGAAATATTTAGAGGATAACAGCGTACTCTTTGACTCCAAACATAGCTATGGAAAGGGTAGATTGAGTCAGACTAACCTTTTATAATTTATGGAACACATTCCCGATTGCATTCACAGAGGAGATCTAGATGATATTTTATATTTAGACTTTAGTAAAGCTTTTGATAAGGTCCCCACATAAGGCTCTGATGAAAAAAGTTATTGCAATGTGTATAGGTGGAGTGGTAACATGGTTGGATTAAAAGAGTGGTTGGGAATAGAAAAACAGTGTGTACCACTAATTTAATACGTCATCACGGGAAATTGTGAAGACTGGTGTCCACAGGGTCAGTGCTGGGCCCACTATTGTTCCCATATATATATATAATGATTTAGACCAGGGGACTTAAATGCAAGTTTTCTAAGTTTTGCAGATGGATACTAAAGTAGCTACTGCAATTTGGAATGTGAAGAATACATAAGGAGCCAAATGATCTTGATAAACTTCTTGGGTGGGCAGATAAGTGGCACAATGAATTTTAATAGTAAAAGTGTAAGGTTCTTGACTCGATTTAGTCATATTCTTCTATTAAACCCCAACATGAATGGGGAATTGCTTGAGTCTGTGGACCAAGAAAAAAGATTAGGTGTGATTATAAGCAGTAATTTGAAAAGTAGCTAATCAATGTTTGGAAAGTAAGAAATAAAGCTAATAAGATGGTAGCTATAATAAATCGTAAGTGTTTACAAGAGCAAGGAAGTATAAGTAAACTGTATAATAGCTATGTTATGCCAGTAATAGAGTATTGTGCACAAGTTTGGGCCCCTTATTTAAAGAAAGACTTAGATATGCTAGAGAGAGTGCAACGTAGAGCAACAAGGATGATTTCGGGTTTGAAGGGTAAGAGCTATGAGAGAGCTGAAGGAGTTAGGATGTTTTCTGTAGAAAGGCGATTTCGCAGAGGGGACATGATACAAGTATACAAAATATTACATCTCTTGAAACATAGAGACCCATAAATTTTTCATAGTAGAACAATGGACAGGTGACCAGGGGGCATAATAAGAAAATAAGAAGAAAGCATGCCATCCTTGATATAGAAAGCATGCATTCAGTATATAGGGTTGTTAAAGTTTGGAATAGTCTGCCAGAGGAGGTTGTTGAGTGTGACTCGATTGCAACATTTAAGAAAAGGTTAGATTCGTTTATGGATGGGTTGGGTATCATATAATATAATATATTGACGAAGCCAAATTGGCGGGTTTTTAGTTATAGCAGTTATTGTTAGATGGCATGTGTGACCATAACTTAGTTATTATGCATGTGGATGGTTTGGGTATCAAATTTATATATCATTAGTTTGGACTAAGCCAAATTGGTGGATTTGAAGTTACAACAAATTGACAAGCCTAGGGTGCTTTGTGGAATTTGCATGAGCTGTTTGGGTATGGGTGACATGGGGTCAGTCTCGAATAGCCATGTGGCTTTTTAACTGTCTATTATATTCTTCCTAAAATAATCTCTCTCTCTCTCTCTGCTCTCTCTCTCTCTCTCTCTCTCATCTTTAAAGATATATATAATTTATATATATAAAATAATATATATATATATATATATATATATAAGATATATATATATATATATATATATATATATATATTATATATATATATATATATCTATTATTATATATATATATATATATATATATATATATATATATATATATATATAGGCCAGCATCCTAAGAGTTCAGGCATGTAACTAGAAAACTTATAACATCTACAGGAAAAATAAATAACATTTGATAATCTGCAAGTTAATTTCATCAAGAAACTTTAAAAAAAATTTATTTTATTTTATCAAATGTTGATAAGGGATTATTAATTAGTAAAAGTCTTAGATTTGAAAATAGTGCACGCTCTGATTGACCTTGAACCTGCATTAGTCTCGAGAGCAAATGTTGCCAAATACCAATTTTTTCCACGCTTTTAAGAAGAAAATATATTTTTTTCTTTTTTATATCCTTTTTAGGGGGATTTCGAGCCGACGAGGGACCATAAAAGAGGGCCCCGTCATCCCCCGTAGGCGAGAACCGACTCTATCCATCGTTCTTGTTTACCCGTAGGTATTCTCTAGTTTTAAAAAAAAAATTCAACATTCGGCACCTTTGCGTGCATTCGGATTAAGGGAAAATCTTCAAATTCTCAAAAAACATGTAATTTTGGAAAAGAAGTAAACAAGCTCTAAATTCTTATAGAATGCAAATTCTTATTTTTTTTTTTTATTTCCGGGTAAAAATGTCTTCCTGATTAATAAAAATGATATTTATTTTCGTGTAGTTGTTATAGTTTCTAAAGTTAACATGCCTGAAACTTTTCCGGATGCTGAACCATAATATATATATATATATAATATATATATATATATATATATTTATATATATATATATATATATATATATATATATATATATAATATATATTAAATATAATATAATATATATATTATATATATATATATATATATATATATATTATATATATAAATATATAATATATATATTTATATAATAATATATATAATATAAATTAATTATATATATATATATTATAAATATAATATATATATATATATATATATATATAGATATATATATAGTATAATATATATATATCCTATATAATATATATAGAATATATATATATATTTTATGTATATATATATATATATATATATATATAGTATATATATATATATATATATATATATAATTATATATATATAATATTATATATATATAATATATATATATATCATATATATATATATCATATATATATAGGTGAAATCAAGTTTAAAACCACA
>JABUQX010096020.1:0-13944 GCA_015478945.1 Trachelipus rathkii | reverse complement strand
ATTTTTGTTTTTCTTCCATTGAATTTTAACTGTATACCTTGCGACTTATAAACCGGTACAGCAATAACCTCACATAATAATAATAATGCTCTTCTTTGCGTAGTTCATTTCGCTTCACTTTAAAAAATTACGTAAAAATATCAGTTGATTTGTACCCTCCAACGGTTCACTCGGGCACGAAATAACGGTTACTCACCTTTTAATTCTCAGGAAAGATGTGTGCAAAAGAAATTTTTACGTTCCTTAATAGCCGCAGTTTTTGTTTCGAGGGGCAAGTTGTAAACTTATATATATATTAATTTTTTTTTAATTTAGTCTCCCTAAAATTCAGTTTTCTATGAAAAATAATTTTAAAGAGCTCTACAACTAAAGCAAAAATTAAATTATATAAAAACTACGGCACCCGACAGCAACTTCGCTTTACATTAAAGTTCTTTTTATAGTATAGTCTCCCTTAATCCATTTTCTACCGATAAATATTTAATGGTAAACTAAATTTAAAAAAAAATAAATAAAAAAAAATATTACGGAATCTAAGTCTGTAAAAGAATAGCTAATAATAAAGTTATTTCAGCATAATCGGATAGTTATTTTTTCTTCGTTCTTAATTTTTGATTAAATTTTCTTCTATTATTGCCACCTTGATCTATACTGATATTTATTTATATTTAAAAATTTTTATCAGTTTTAGTATAGACCCTTAAATTCCACTTTCTACGATAAATAATTTTTAGAGGTAACGAAATTAAAAAATCAAAAAAAATGATTGCACGACGCCCATTTTACAGCGTAAATAATTAGGTTTCCGATAGTGACGTTTCATAGGACCCGTTTATAACTCAAAAGGTTTCTAAATTCAAAAATCCGCTTCTCCAAAAAGTCGACCTTCGGAAAAATTGAAATTTTTGTCTTCCAAATTTTAAACTTAAACCTTCAAATTCGACGTTCTAAAACGGTTACAGAATAACCGTCACTATAATAATAATTTAATACACTTAACGATAGTATATCCTTGAAAATATTGCGTTTGTTCGTTCGAGGTCGTTTTTATTGTAATCGAGAAACGTCTAAAAACGTCATTATATATAGTGACGCCGTAGAGGAAACCCGGGCTCGATTGATCCCCTCCGAGGATCTTCTCGGTAAGTAAAGAAACGGAAGGGACGTCACGAATCGTATTTGAGGAAAAAAACGAAAAGTTTACGGATAAAGTTATGATGAAAATAATGGGAGGAAAAATTAAAGACACATAGAAAAAATAAACAAATTAATCGATAAGTGAATACCTGAATAATCAATTTTTAATATAAATATCGACGTAAAGAAATCTTAAAGATCCCCACTTACGCTTCGATCCGGCAGGGCACCAAATAAACGATTTTTATTCTCGAAGATGTTGCAAAAATAAATTTTCGTTCTAAGGCGAGTTTCTTCTTTCGAGCAATGTTTACATTTTTATATATAATATTAAATCTTTTTTTTAATTTAGTTTCCTTTAAATTCAGTTTTCAATGAAGGAAAAATAATTTTTAGAGGGTAACTAAAAAAATAAAAAATGTACTAAACAAAAACAAGAATTAAAAAACCCAACGCACGGACGCCCCATTTCTATAGTTTTGAGAGGATTTTTTTTGCTACCAACTTTTAAAAATAACCGTATGAAATAATATTAAAGACCCTTTCTACCGGTTTCACTCGGACGAAAAAATTAACCGTCACTCTCTACTTTTTCGGGAAATGGTGTCTGCAAAATAAATTTTTGCGTTCCTTAAGGGCAGTTTCTTTTTACATGAGAGAAAAACCAAAAAACAAAAAAAAATTACGGGAATCTAAGTCTGGAAAAGATGAATAATAAGCCAGTTATTCAACATAGTTGTGATATTTTTTTCTTATCTTTCGTTCTTTAATTTATTTCTTAAAGTCTTAATCTATCTATCATGTTCTATACTATATTTATTTATAATTAATTTTTTTCTATAGTTAAGTCGCCACTTAATATTACCATTTTACTCGACTAAATAATTTTTTAGAGGTAACTAAATTAAAAAAACAAAAAATAAAAAAATATGCACGGACCCCCCCCCCCCCCCCCCCCCCCCCCCGGGGGGGGCCCATTTAACTCGGAAAACGTCGCGTCACTCGTCTTATAGTTTTGACGTTCTTCCGTAAAAAGCCCAAAAATTAAATGGACATCTACCGCGTTTAGAATCCCTTTTATGGGCATTTAGACGCACGTTAAGGCGTAATGAAATAGTTCCAATTATTGGACGTTTCACTCGGGGGAAACCGTTTGATAAACTCAAAAGGTTTAAATCAAAATCGCTCTCCAAAAAAGTTCAACCTCGGAAAAAACTTGAAATTTTTTTTTCAAATTTTAACTAATACTTTTCGACTTATAAATGGGTTACAGGGAAAAAAGACGTCACAATTAATTAATAATTTAATATTGGCTTTAACGATAGATTCCATCCCGCTGAAAAAATATTGCCGTTTGATCGTTCGAGGCCGTTTTTATGGTAATCGAGAAACTCATTATATTATAGTGACGGCCGTACCGGAAGAGGAAAACCCGGGGCCTTCGATCGATCCCCTCCGAAGGGATCTCTCTCGTAATTTTACGAACGTTCAAACTATCGTAATTTTGAGTAAAAAACCGAAAAGTTCACGGATAAAAGTTATGATGAAAAAATTAGGAAAAATTAGAACATTAGAAAAAATAAAAAATTAATTTGAAATTGTGAATACCTGAATATCATTATTAATATAAATAATATCTTATCAAAACAAATTCTTACAAGGTTCACAATCGAAGGTCTGCGAATGCGTGGCACAAAAATAACGGAAATTTTTTATTCTCGGGAGATGATGCAAAATAAATTTTTAGTTCCTTAAGCGAGTTTTTCTTTAGGGCAAACGTATAATTTATCATATATTAATTAATTTTTTTATTTAAGGGTCTCGAGCCGATTATATATCTATGAAAAAATAATTTTAGAGGTAACTAAACAAAAAAATAGTAACTAAACAAAAACAAAGTATTTAAAAAAAACAACGGCACGATGGGGGCCATTCCTATAGGCTTTGAGCGATTTTTTGGCTACACTTTAAAAAATTAACGTAAACAAAAATTATTAAGTTCCCTCCTTACGGTCACTTGGGGGAACGGAAATTACGTTTACTCTTACTTTTCGGGGAGGATGTTGCGAAAATAAATTTTTGTTCCCTCAAGTGCGAAAGTTGTTTTTCTTCCCGAGAAGAAAACAAAAAAAATAATTATTACGGGAATCTAAGTCTGTTAAAGAATTGATAAGTACATCCAGCGATCTTCAACATATGGATATTTATTTTTTTTCTTCGTTCTTAATTTTTCTTTAAAGTTTCGGGAATTATTTATCATTTTGGTCTATACTTATATTGTATTATACTTTAATTTTTCCCTTTTATCAGGAAACAAGAAAAGTCGTTAACTTTTTTTACTTCTCGGGACGATGTTGCCGGATAAATAAATTTTTCGTTGTCCTTAAGCGAGTGTTTTTTGTCGAGGGGGCAAAGTTGTGAGTTCTATACTATATTATTATTTTTTTTATCTTTAGTCTCCCTTAAATTTCAGTTTTCTATGTTAAATAATAACAATTATAGGGTAAACTAAAAACTAAAAACAATGTATGAAAAACAAAAACATTAATTAAAAAAAACAACCCGCACTGACGCCCCAGTTGCCCTATAGAGCTTTGAGCGATTTTTTGCCTACACTTATATAAAAAATTAACGTAAAAATATAAATATTAAAGGTACCCTCCCACGGTTCGCTCGGGGCACCGAAATCAAGATACAAAATGTCCGTTATCGCAGGAGTACGTGGTCAAATATCAGTTATTCTTGGTTTCCTTAAGCGAGTTTATCCCACGAAGAGACAAAAAAAAAAATTTTTCTCGGAAGTCTATTTTGCAACAGGAAGATGGTAAAGTATTTAAGTTATTCCACATATTGGACTCATTTATTTTTTCATTGTCTTCATTTTTCTTAAAGTCTTAATATTTATCATTGAATCTAATTACCTATATTTCATTTATATTAATTTCTTTTTTAAGAGCTTTAGTCTTCCCTAAATTCCATAATTTGGTCAGAATATGTTTCAAAATACTGAAATGTAAAAAAACATAATTAAAAAAAGTATTAGCACGATGCGCCCCCCATTTACCACTTCGGCAGGGGAAACGTACGTCCGTTCATTTACTAGTGATGTTTCAGTTTAAAAGCCCAAAGTAGATGACTCTACGCGTTTTAGAATCCATTTTTTTACGCTTAAAAGAAACGTCGTTAAGCGTAAAGAATAGTTCCAATTAAGTACGTTTATCATCGGGAACCATTATAACTCAAAGGGTCTAAAATACCAAAAAATCAAGATACAAAATGTCGTACTCGGGAGTAATCGTGGAATTCATTTTTTCTGTCTATTTTGTAAAACGTAAGATGGAACCTTCCTACAATTATTGATGGTACAGAGAAAGCCCAGAAGACCAAACGCTTTTGCACATGGCACTGAACAGTTTCATCCTTCCAAATACTGCCCATTCGAGGAAAATGAAAGCCTCGAGTTATCTTAACTTCATTGATTATAGAATGCATTTCGTTCATGACCTGTAGAAAGAAAATAAAAAAACCCAGACCTTGAATTCATCCCCTCCGAGGATCGTGTCGGTAATTACGAAACCGTCACTATCGTATTATGAGGAAAAAAAACGACTCAAAGTTTCTCACTGGATAAAAGGTGTGTATGATGGAAAAAAAATCAGGAAAAAATTGAAGAGAACATAGAAGAAATTACAGAAGATATTTATAAGGAAACAACTTTTATATCCAAAGATTACTTTAAATATCTCAACAACTTAATGTAAAATATATTCGACGTTAGAAGAAAGTCTTCAAAACGGCTCCCCACTTACGCCTTCGATCGGCGGCACCCAAAAATACGTAACTATTACATTTCGGGAGATGTGCAAAAAATAATTTTTCTCGTTCTAAGCGATGTTGGTTTTTTCCGAGGGCAAGTGTACGTTTAGTATATTAATATTTTTTTTAGTTTAGTCTTCCCTTAAATATGCTGTCTCTAAGAGTATAAATTATTTTTAAAAGCTAAACTAAAAAAAACAAACTGGTAAACTAAACAAAAAACATAATTAAAAAAAAACAAACGCACGGACGCCCATTTCCTATTAGGCTTTGAACGATTTTTCCTTACACTTTTGAAAAATAACGAAAAAAAAAGTATTAAAGGTACGCTCCTTAAAGGTTCACGGCGCGGAGCAAGGAAAATAACAAGTTACTCTCGTACTGCTCGGAGAGATGTGCCATAAATAAGTTAATTTGTTCCTTTAATCTCTGTTTCATCCTGATAGCATAACCAAAAAAAAAAAAAAATCTACGGAATCAAGTCGTAAAGTCAATGATAGATACCGTCTGTTTTTACTTCATTCTACCATGATACTGCTGTCTTCTTCTTCTTTAATTTTTCTTTAAAATATTTTTAATTATTTAATTTCATATCTATTATTATCTTGTTATTTGATATTAATTGTTTTATAAGTTTTTGAGCCAAAAGATTGTCTACATAAATAAAATTTTTTAGAGGTAACTAAATTTAAAAAAAAAAAAATTAAAAATATTGCACGACGCCATTTACCTCGGAAACGTCGTCGTCTCAGTATTTACAAACGAACGAAAGCCCAAAAAATAAATTTTTGGGACTCTCTACCGCGTTTAGAAATGCCATTTGTTTACGCTTAAGAAACATCGTTAAGCGTTAATAATCTTTCAAGAACTGCAGAACTGTGCACAACTGCTTGGCAAAAGCATAGACGCTTCTCTGGCACACCCTCTCGAAGGTTGGTCAGAGTTCTTATTAAAAGGAACCCTTACATTATATTTGTTCGGGGGAGATTGAAGCAAATAAAACTTTTGTTTCTTAAGCGAGTTATTTTTCAATGGAAAAGAAATAAAAAGTAATTACCGGAGTCTAGGACATGCGAAGACCCCATTAAGGTTTTAAACGTTCGTGACGAGAGTAGTAATAGATCAAAAAAACTGCGGGTCCGGCCGTCGTCGTCCAGTTTCGAAATGGCTTTACATTAAATATTATTCATTATATTTTTTTTAAATTTTTACTCCTCCAACAAAGAATGCCCAATGTATCAACAAAATCTAATGGTTGACTAAATTAATACAATATTAAAAAATAGTAATAAAAATTTTCCTGGATAACAGTTACCCTAACCACGGACCCACCCATATTCACCTTGGGAAACTCGTTGTTAAAAATAATCTCGAGAGGGGACTGATAAAAAGCGGATGTTAAGTGCTTAGGACGTCCCGTCTGTTAACTTTCTGGGGGTGTGGGGTTGGCATTGAAATAAAACGTTACTTTGTACTTTTAGGGAGAGTGAGCAAAAATTAAATTTTCGAAGATTTATTTTCTAATTAAACCAAAACTTTTTTTACGGAGTCTGGGAACTTTACGTGACAGCATTCCGTAAGTTAAGCGTGTCTTACGAAGTATTAGATCGGGACTGCTTTCCAATATCGCGATCCGTTGATCAATTTTCGAAGCGGCTTCAGTAATCTTATTTTTATATTTTTTTAATTAACTCTCCCATAAAACAACATCTTCTTTAACAAACCATTTTCTAGGGGTTACTAAATTAAAAAAAAATTTAAACTAATAATAATATTTTTTCGATAAGTACCCCACACGACACTCATTTCACCCGGAAACGTCGTTGTTAAATAATCTCGAGAGAGACTAAAAGCGGATGTAAGGTGCTTAGACACCCCTCGTTACTTTCCGGGAGTGTCAGGTTGGCACGAAATAACATTACTTTGTACCTCTCGGGAGATTGAGCAAAATAAAAGTTTCGTTCCTTAAGCGAGTTATTTTCTAATGAAACAAAAAAAAATATTATTGCGTCTAGAACTTCGCGAAGTCCCGTAAGGTTAAGCATGTCGTAACGAAGTAACAGAAAACTGCGGTCGCCTATCTCGACGAAGTCTGCCGTAATGATTTTTTATTTCGCTCTCTTTATTAAAAAAAAACTCAGTTAAGAGGAACGAAAAAAATTATTTTGCAGTCTATATCTTTCGAAACATGATGCAAACGTTTCATACAAGTTCATTTACCCAAAATAAAATTTAAAATTTGAAATTTGTTTTATTTAAAATTTTAATTGTTGCATGAGCCTCAAAAAGAAAATAAAAACTTTAAGTAATATTTTTAATATTCAATTTTTCAAAGGCACAAAATTTAATCTGTCAATAAAGCGAAAATGTTATTTAAAAATTGCCGATATTTGTATTTTCTTGGCTATATCATTGCTTTAATAATAATTAAAATCCAAAAATTACAAAATTTATTTTGAATATAAATAAGTGAATTAAAGAAAGTACGTGATAAAAAATATAAACAAATTGGTTTTTTAAATTAATAACAATGGAATATTTTGTTTTTCGCAATACTTTTTGCCAACTAAGCACAATTTAAATAAATTGAAATAATTTTGCTAAATAATAATGTTTTGCTTAATAGTCAAAAAAATAGTTAAAAAAATATTTTTCCTAGAATTTGTCACCTAAGCAAAATTTAAATAAATTGTGATATTTGTTTTATTTAATATGTTTTGCTTAATAAACAAAAAAATTCAAGCTTTTAAAATGTATTTTGAATTTAATATGTCAGCTAGGCAAAATCTGATTAAAATAGAACAATGGATTATTTTAAATTAATTAAATTAAAATATTTTGTTTTTCAAAATACTTTTTGCTTAATAATCATAATAAATCAAGCTGACGTAACACTTTCCGTCTATAAAAGAGATAGTTTTCGCTGCAAGGGTATCATAGTTAATTTAAACGCACAACGAGGTGCTTCTTAGGCGAACAGAACATACGAACAAATACGAAGGTGAAACCGGATATCTTATTCTACAACGAGCCGTTACCACAAGTAAACGCATCAAAGAGTTTCGAAATTACGACTTACTACTAATAATAGGAGCTTCTGTAACCCTCGCTCGTTTCAATCATCTGGTTTACGCTGCGACCGAATCTCGCCCTCGGATTTTATCAATCGAGAACCCATCAGCATCAGAGAAATTCAAACGGAAATCGAATCTCGATAGCTTGCCGAATTGAATATTCCAGACCCCAAGAATTTAACGAGCTCTTTTCACTTTACGTTTACTATTTTTTAAAAATAATGTTATACACCATTACTATTCTTATGCTAATAAAAATTGTTTAAAAAATTTTTTTTTCATTCCTTCTTTATACCTTATTTTATTAAAAGAAGCTAAGGCCGCCACATCTTCCTGTCTAATTTTGTTATTCGTGAGTTAATACTAAATATTTTGGTTAATAATCAAAAAACGAAAACGAGTTTGGGAATATATTTGTGTGGGAAAAAATAATTAAACTGTATATTTTTATATTAACATTAACGTGAAAAAAAAAACTATAGGGTTCCTCCCTTACGCTCCCTCGGGCACGAAATAACCGTTACTTTGCGGACTTTCTCGGAAGATGAAGGACAAAAATACAAAATTTGTCGTTCCCTTAAGCGAGATTTTTTCTCGAAGCAAACCGAGAAAAAAAAGTTCGACGAATTCTAAGATTCGATGTTAGTCGAAGGATAAGGTTGCGTGTTTTAACGAAAGGTAATAGATCGAAACTGCGGTTTGCCTTTGCAAAAATCCGTCGATCAGCTGTTTTTTTCGAAGCCAGCTTCGGATAATCGTAAAACTTAAAAAGCAGGATGGAGAAGTGGCTTATACGCCCCTCGTCCACTTTCCGTTGCGGGTGTCGGGCTTTCTAAAAAGACAGCTTTTGGAAAAATTAACGTGGAATTAAACTCACTCAAGAGCTCCCGAATCTTAATTATGTATTATATTTTAATTTACTCTCCCATAAAAAACACCGGCTTCTTTAAACCAAACCATTTTTTAGTGGTTGACTAAAAATTAAAACAAATTAAAAATAATTAATTTTTTTGAAAAGGTACCTTACACGACACCTATTTTTACTCGAAACGTCGTTTGTTAAATTAATTCCTCAAGGAGGACTTAAATCGGAATGTGGGCGCTTAGGGGGACGGCCCCCTCGTTACTTTCGGCTGTGTCGGGTTGCACTTTTAATAACGTTTTTACTTTTGTACTTCTCGGAAGACTTGAGCGCAAAATAAAATTTTTCGTTCCTTAAGGCGAGTTATTTTCTAATGAAACACCAAAATAAAATTTATTTACAGAGGTCTTTAGGGACCTCGCGAAAGCCCCGTTAAGTTAAGCGGCGTTCTTAACGAAAGTAAGAGAATCAACCTTGCGGTCCGGGCCTTTCTCGATTGTGCTCCTATCCAGTTTTCGAAAGTGGCTTTAGTAATTCTTGATTATATATTTTTTTATTTTATACGTCTTTCCATAAAAAATACTTGTCTTCTTCTTTAGCCAAATATTTTCTAGAGGTGATTAAAAAAAAATTAAAAAATAGTAATTAAACAATTTTCGATTAGTAACCTAACACGACACGAAAGGTTAGAAAACGTCGTTGTTAAAATTATTATCTCGAGAGACTAAGAACGGATGTAAGGTGCTTAGACGCCCCGCGTTACTTTAGGGGGTGTCAGGTTGGCACGAAATAACGTTACTTTGTACTTCTCGGGAGATTAGGCAAAATAAAATTTTCGTACCCTAATCGATATATTTCCTAATGAAGCAAAAAAAAATATTATGGAGTCTAGGACTTCGCGAAGCCCCGTAAGGTTAAGCGTGTCGTAACGAAGTAAATAAGCTTAACGATATTTCGTCCTCGGTCCTTACGAAACGTCATTATTCTAGTTTGAGGACAAAAAGAAAAGTACAGGGATAAAGATATAGGCTTTAAGCTATTTTTTGCTATATATGATGATAATTAATTAATTAGAATTTTAAGAAAAATTAACAACGAAGAAAAAAATTATTATATGAAAAATACATGAATATCCGAATACCAATTCTTTAATGACTATTATACAATTTTTCTTATAAATTAGCCTCGCTTAAAACCAATTTTCTATGATAAATAATTTTTAGAGGTAACCGAAGTAAATTATTTTCTGAAAAACGAAAATAAAATTTAAAAAACGTGAGACTATCGTTTCGTATGATGATAATTAATTATTAAGACTAACAACAGGCTTAACCTTATGGGGCTACGCAAAGTCCTAGATACCTTAATTTTTTTTTGGTTTCCCTCGAAAAACTACCTTAAGGAACGAAAAATTTATTTTTCTCAATTTCCAAAGAAATAAAAGGTAACGTTATTTCGTGGCACGAACGGAGCGTGATGCGGGATTTATAAGACGTTTTTATGTTAATTCTCAAAGTGTTCCTCAAAAGGAACGACACCCCCGCAAAGTAACGAGGAGCGTCTAAGCACCCCACAGCTGCTTTTAATTTTTCGATATCCTAGGACGCTTTGGAAACCGATCGATGGATCGCGATAGGCGACCGCAGTTTCGATCCATTACTTCGTTACGTAAGTGCCCATGCGAAGTCCTAGATTTCGTATTTATATTTTTGGTTTTCCTCGAAAAAAAACTCTCTTAAGGAAAGAACAATTTATTTTTTCATTTCCCGAGAAGTAAAAAGTAACGTTATTTCGTTTCGTGAATTGATCGAAGCGTAGGGTAAAATAGAATAGTTTATAGATATAGGTTATAATTGAAATATTGATGGTAATCATAATTAAAATCATGGAAAAAAATTCATAATATATAGAGTAATCGAATATCACTTTAAAATAATCGCGAAAGGAAATGATAAGTAGTAACCTTTATATATAACATCGATTCTCATATATATCATATATACTCGAGTACTCATTATATCATATACTTAGTAATCGATAAGTAACAAACGCTATATGTGAAAAATGATATAATACTATATATGAAAGGAGTATGAAATGTATAAATATATCAATATATGTACGGCTTTAAATACGTAAACTAAGTATATGGTTAGAGTCTTTACTGTGAGAAATACAAATAATAACTGCAATAATTAGAGGTTTATTTTACACAATTCTTGAACACGACTCTAAATTTTCTCAGGGAACGGTGTACAAGAAATTCTTGTAGTCTAATAATTCGATATATATACATAGGCATGATATTTTTGAGAGGTAGTAAAATAGTTATATGGTATAAACTGATTATAATTATGGTATATATATATATCCAGCTTCTTTATATATAGAGATAGACTTTGCTGAATCTATATAATATGATTATAAGATCATTATACCTCAGTAAAAGTATTATTTTATTATCGAGAGTCATACTAATATTATATATTCAATAAATATATAGCCCAACCTATGATATACTATAAATTATATACAGATCAGCTTTCCATTATATATAGTAAGTTTTATATTCTACTAGAACTCATACTGTATCAATCAAGTAATATATTTTTGTCTCGATCACAGCTAAATCTTCTATATTTAGAATAAAATTCATAATTCGTTAGTTTAGAAATTTAATATAAACACGAACAAAATAAAAATATATCATCTCACACTTAACAAACGTTGAAAGTATAGAGGAATAAAAAAATCAATAAACATATTCCAATTATCACACCGAAGCACTCGAGTTTTTCGTCCGACGCAGGATCGTGATGAAGCGACACGCAAATAAACTGATCTTGAGGCGAATTTTAGGCGAGGTGTGTAGGTAGCTTGCTCAAACTCATATTACGTTCATAAAACGAAAGCAAACGAATTGAAACGGGTGCTTAAAGGTTGAAAAGCGTGTTTATTGTTTCATCTTTCTGTCGATAGAACATCTTCTATTTTTTTTGTTTTCTTTGAGAATTTTCAATCGCATAAGCTTTGTCGTCGTTAGCTCGCAGAGTTTGGAGTTTAAGTCGAGATCCGAGGTTGAGGTGTTTCGGGAATGTCCAACCGGGTCTGTTAAATTTTAAGCTAAAGAGGCATTCGACTGCGTCGATGAACATCAGCCTGTAACAGAAAATATGATTGATGATTTCTTTCGATAAACCGTATTCTTTTTCGGCCATTTTCTCGAGGTCCTGTAATGTGAAATCTCCGATGTTTTCCTCGTCTTTGCAAGTTCTCAACAAGCGGCCGTTGAAATTTGTCGTAATCGTCAGTTTCGACAAGCGTCTGTAGCAGAAACGTTTCAGCTTGTCTTTCGTTACAGCGACCTTATAACGAGGATTCTTGAGGTAGCTATGGCGAGTAACGTATTCCTCGCTTATCACTTCGGCGAAGTCCATCGAGAGAATTTTCATCGTTTTCAAAATAGCTTCCGTAGAAAGAGTCTTGTCGTCGATTTGGTAGGTAAATGGATCGCCTGCACTCTCAAACACTAGCCTCCCTCTGTCAATGTTTTTCGAAGTTCAACTTACGCGTAGGTCTCCGCACTCATCAATTAAAATAAAAAACGACGTCACATTTTTTTAAAAATACGAACTATCCGTTCTGTCGACCGCCTTCGCTGTTACGGTCAAAAACAGAACTCACGCCACAAAAAGTATGCCACGTGTTTTACATGGAGGAGTTCTGAAAAGGACTAAAGATTTTGAATCTCATACTGAAGACACAGGCCTCCGACGACTCACACAAGGCCGAGAGTCGTGGGATCTTATATATTTAGTAGTTAGGTCCTTTGTAGTCTCTTGAGATGTGCGCGTACATCTCCTATTCGTAAAAACAAAAGGCCCAGTCACGATGCTCAGAATATTCATAAGTAAATATCACATGAGTTATATACTCTTGTAAGCGTGAGAAAAATCATTATCCAGCGGAAGGAGGTTATTGGGGTCCCTAAAATCAAATTAATTTTTTTTATAATTTGAATTATAAGATATACAAAAAATTAAATGTTCCTATTTTTATTAATATAAATTATATTATATTGATAATAAGTATATATATTTTTAAAAATGACAATATATAGTTTCATTTTTATATCACCCAAAAATATTTTCTCTCAATATTCTTTTTAAGTAATAGCAAAATGTAAATAAAAATATCATCACTGATATAAAAAAATTTCCATTGTTTCATTTATATCGCTATTATTAGACTAATGTAGTAAATATAAATAAAATTTTTTTCAATGTATAAAAATTTTAATGTCCTTAATTTCATTAATAATACTGGTACTACTACTACTAAATTTAAAATCACCACGATGATAAATTTTAGGAAAAATAATCTTGATAACTATATAAAAAGCCTCGGCGAGAATTTCAACAAATTTGTTTGTAACGAACACCGAGAATACGATAGGAAGAGGATTATTCTTTACTGCGCCGTTATAAACAATATTTTCAGCAAAATACGAGAGATTAAAAACTCGGTCGTTAAGAAAGATGACCACGAGACCACCGACGATTTTTTTGAAAACGTTATCACCAAATATCTCCACGGGGTTCACGATCCCTCGCGATTATACAAATTATTGGATTGTCTCTCGGATTCGACTATGAATATCGTAAATATCATACGTCCCGATAACGCGAGCCACGGACTGTTTTTTTCGCAGCGAAGCGGATACAGCTGGTTAAGCGGCGTGGAAAACGAGGAAGAGGGGTCGATAACCGCCGAAAGAGCTCGATTGCTGAACCTGTTATTCGGAAACGGAGATGCCAACCTCCCACACCCGCTTAGTAGCCACACGGGAGCCGGCGAATTCGAGCGAACTAACGCGTTTATAACTCTTTACGCTTTACTTAAAGAGGAATTGGGCCTCGAGCGTAAATTGTGCGAACGCTATAGCGTAAAGTACGATATATTTAAACGCTCTTCGAATGAACGGCGTAGCAATGACTCGATCGATATTTTCCCGAGCTCGATTCGAGTAAGAGAAAAGGATCTCAGGAATTTTCA
>JABUQX010096019.1:0-22415 GCA_015478945.1 Trachelipus rathkii | reverse complement strand
ATTCCGTGCGATACGAAAGAGCCCTATGGTCTGAGGCTATACCAGCAACTTTTGTAAGAGGTATTACAAGTTCCGCCATTTACTGTAGAACCATCGTTTTCCTTCTCTCTTGGTGCTATCCGCAGGATATCGCGTTGATAATAAAATAAACAACCAGCTCAAATCGAGAGATTCTTGTTAAGCTCACTGCATAACTCTCGCCGATCTCACAGAAAAAAGTCAACCTATCTGCGTTAACATAGTATAGAAGTAGCTTCTTATTTCAAACGTTGTCAGACTATATTATCACTGTCGAGCGTGATAATAACAGATTGTAACGAGTGTATCGGCTGACGAGCGCAGTCCGAGCACGAAGAGATAATAAGAGTATGAATTCTCGTAGGCTATTGCGAGACGGTTAGCTAGACTTCTCTCCGAGTAGATCCAACATGTATACAAGCGCACGTCCGTCGCCCCTATTTCAACGTCCGCGGCTACATTGGGAGGTGTCTTATTAATTAGTCTCGATCTGGTATACAGCAGCATGAAACAGTTGCTATATTTCTGTCTCTTCTCCTGGTATGGGTCGTGCCTTAGGTAGCAAATACTCTCTCAGAGACCTAACCCCTCATCTCTTCGGATACCACGTCGCTCATCTAGGCGATCCATGTATCTATCATGGGTAATTAAAGTTTACTCACAGTTTCTCATAGAAGTATATCTACGCGTCATCGATGTTAGTTAACAGGTATAAAATTCTCTGAAAAAAATACCCATAGCTACGACGAGCTCTGCTCATGTGAGTGATTTACAATGGAAATGCGATAGTGCTTCAGAGACATAACAAAGTGGTACCTGCCCATACTAATAAGGAACTCGGCACACAACATCTAGGCAGTGAGCATATCAATTCGCGTCGGTAGTCGAGGTAACAACAATGCTGCTTATATACGTACACATTATTTTACAGATATAACATACCAGAATACCGAACTTTTCTTTGTTCTATACTAGTTAACAACATGCATCCGACCGAGCGTCACTGCGACAGAGACACGAGATTCGTATAGCTCTCGTATTATTTAAAGTAATTACGCCGTGAAATTTATTTATCGGGATCCTACCGTAAGTTGACTTTCGAAAAACAGTTACAGGGGATCTGAATACACATCTTCACTCAATCGACGACCAGATACCTTGTCTACGGACGCCTTTTTGAAAACGATGAAAATTCGCTCGATGCCCTTCGTCGAAGCGATAGGCGAGGACTACGTTACTCGCTATACCCACCTCAAGAATAAGCGTTATGAGGTCACTGTAACGAAAGACAAGCTGAAACGTTTCTGCTACAGACGCTTGTCGAAACTGACGGTTACGACGCATTTCAACGGCCGCTTGTTGAGAACTTGCAAAGACGAGGAAAACATCGGAGATTTCACATTACAGGACTCGAGATAATGGCCGCAAAGAATACGGTTTATCGAAGAAAATCATCATATCATATTTTCGTGTTACAGGGATGAATGATTCATCCTGTATCTAGCGTTCAGGTGCGGATGATGCCTTTGCTCTCTATAAGCCACTTAAAATTATATCTATGACACGCGTGCCTTATGCGGAACTGTATTCCTCGTTAAGAGACACCGTACGACGCTGGTATCTCAGAATAGCAGCTAGTATATCTAGACTAGTATCTTACATTTCACGACATCCGCTTACATACGTATCAAACAATTAAATCATATAAGATGTCTCGACAGAGTGAAAATAGAAAAACGAACACCATCTATATACTTCCTAGTCCTCCGAGTATACAATGTTCATGAATCGTTACAGCAGCACCATCCCCTCCTGAGATTCCCATAGTACCAAGAGAACACTCATTGAGTGTACTATCGAATCCAGAACGTATTTATATAATAAGACATTATCCGATAACGGGTCAGCAGTAAGTATTACTCCTTTTATCTTTCTCCAACTTAATAGACATGTTAAAGTCTCTTTTTATATGTTTATTGACATATTTCTTCTACTATTTATAAGTATATTATTCATAAAATATACAAGTTTGAGAATAAACAAACAAAAAATATAAAATAAAGAAGTATCCTCTCTACTCTGATACTTTATCTACCTTGTAGCTGAGAACGTTTAAATTACGTTACTCTCGTACTATTTTCGTAGTGTACGAGTAATATTGATAGGCATAAAATAATATATAAATTTTATTTAGTTCCTCATCTAATAGTACGAGTTTATTTTTTCCAGAGTAGAAACTAAAAAAAAAATAAATAATATTAAATTATACTGGAATTCTATATAGTATCTTATTAAAGAATATGTATGTATAATAATATTCAGTTATTATCATACATTATATTGGATCTTTATTTTTTCTTCGTTCTTAATATATTTTTCTTTATAATAGATCTATATTAAATTATTATTAGTTCATGGTGATCTATATAACTTATAATTTATTTTATATACTATATTATTATTAATTTTATTTTACTAGATATTATTAGATAATTAATATACTTATAACTTTTATACTTCTCGGTGAGAGTATAGTTATAGTAATTAACATTATATAAATTTTTATCGTTATTTTAATTAGCGAGGTTATTTTTATATTCTAGAGGTCAAGATAGTAGTTATATAATATAATTATTTATATTTTTTTTTATTATTATTATTAAGTATACTTACTACTATTGTAATTGTTATTTCTAACATGAATGCATCTACTATTACTATGATTATATAGTATTAACTTAAAAAAGTAAAATAATCATAATATATATGTATAATCATATAGAACAAATAATAAATAAATATTAATTTAAAATAAAAATAACTAAATCATTAATATATATATATATATAATATATATATTATATAGAATATAATATAATATATATATATATATATATCGCACGAACGCCCTAATTATTTCTACTTTAAGGACTGTTGTAAGCTCTAATTTTTTGCTACTAACATAACTCTTAATAATAATATAATTAACGCTTAATATATATATAATATTAAAATATATAAGGTATCCCTCCCATTATACGGTATCGCTCTATATAGGTGAGGTCACGATACAATATAAAGTTACTCTCTCTACTTTTTCGGGAGTATGTACTATGATTTCAATTAGTAAGAATACAGATTTATCATCTCTGTCTTTTGTCATTTTTAGCCTCTGTAACCTGTAAGATTTTATCCCTCAGTAGAGAATATAATAAAATAAATAACGTAGTGAATATACTATAAAGTTTTATAGGTAAGTAATATTGTAATATAATTAATTTAGATTATACATCATATATTATTGGATATTTATTTATTATTTCATATTTATTTTTTAATATTTTTCTATAATATATAATATATATATAAGTCTTTAATTATTTATTATTCATAATATTAGATATATCTAATATATATATATAATATAAATATACTAATAATATTTATTATTTATTATTACTATTATATATAAAACTAATTTTATTATTTTAGTAGAGCTTTATATATAGAGTATTCTATTACTCACTGATAATATACTATAATAGTTATCTCTATTTTCTAACGATATATCAATTATAATATATATATTTAGATATGATAATAGTATAAATACTAATAATTCATATATAAAATAAATAAATAATATAATAAAATACCATAATCGATATATATCGTCGGACTCATATACTGATAATGTATATATCCATAAGCCTCGTAGGGAACGTCGTCGTCTTATAATGTAATATAATGTTTTCGTAAAAGGCCCAAAGTAGAATGACTCTACGCGTTATAAATATTAGTCTACATATATTATCGCTTATATAAGTAACGTACTATTTATAATAGTAGCGTAATAATAGTTACCTAAAAGTGGACGTTTCATCGTAGAACTATTGTAATAAACTCAAAGACGTTACTAAAATTACATATAATATTATTCAGTCTATCTCTCATGTTATAAAATGTCTTCTACCTGTCTAAGAGAATATACATACTGTATTATATATATAAACATCATTTTTTTTTTGTTCAAATAAATATTATATCCTATTTATAACTTAGACTTACTCACAGATAAGATTATATAGATATGTAAGAAAACAGAGAAAATTGAAACTGTATAATTGCTGTTAACTCATATGTCTTTTTCATTTTCATGGAGTGTCTATCGTTTTTATCCATCTTTTAGTTCATCCCTACATTGATAAATTTATATCAGATAGTTGTAATACAGGCTTCTCGAGGCGTGTTACTTTTCTTTTTTTACAATGATTGCGGTGCTGGAGCAATGATCTTTGATAAAGAGACACATATTTTGCCAGAAATATAATTAATAAGTTAATTGACCGTATAAGATGGATAAATAACTCCCGGGTCCTCGATGTTGAGGTTCCCTATACTTCACTAGGAATGGATTCATGTTTACTTACGTATTTAAGTTATAATCATATACGTAACACTAGCACGTCATTTATATTCTACTGATATAAGACGAATAAATAAAGAGGAATATAAAAGTTATTACAACGTGAATAAAGGGATATATATATATATAGTATATATTGAGTATTATATGGATAAATTAGTATATAGTTATCAACCCGAAATAACCCTGAACTCACCAGCGTGACGTATATAGCTGAAGTAAGCTTTCAAAAAAAAGATGATCATATAGGAAAGACACTACTTAAATTTATATGCGAGAGCATTATCATTAGCGAATTGTAGAGAGCAGGATGGAGCGAGTCTATCAGTGTGAACCCTAAACGTGGTGAGCGATTATTATACATTTGCTATAATAGTCCAATTCTTAATTAAAGGATATAATATATATCATAGAGAGCGTGCTCATAACAACCAATTCTCGTTATATTCGTATCGTCTCTACAATTTTCGGTATGTCCTCTGGCGCCTACTTTACTGCATTAAATCGTCATTTGTGCACTCAAATTAAAATACACATACTACTACTTCTACGCAGTCTGTAATAGAACAATAATTACTGCTGGAATGTTTAGTGAGGATTTTAGCAATCACCCAGAAGAATAACGTAGGAAGATAGGGACCTATTATCGTTCATACGTTATCGCCTTTAAGACTGAGCAGTATTCTTGTGTGAGAATTAAAATCCGCATCAATCGTGACAAGTCGTCCCGAAAGCGTGTTTTTCTTCCGCCCTGACAGTTATATACTGATTTATGTATTACATATTAACTATAACGATTAATCTTTAGCACGCAAGCTCCGCGTGATCATTACAGTTATCTACCAGCCGAGGTTCTATGAAACATCTTCATCTCGATTCTTTCTTAACGCGCATGTGGTAACGTCGCAAAAAACTAACACTAGAAATTTAGAACGCTCTACTAATATCCGCAAGATCATTAGCTCCATATTTCTTTACTTAATTATATGAAAATTCGAACCATACACTATGCGCGATCTCCGGCATCGTTCGCTCGAACGATTCACAATATATTAGTCCTATTGAGCGGATAGCAGAGCATATCTTATTCTGGCAAACTCCAGAATCTAAAAACCATTTATTACTGACACAGATCGAGAAGACACAAGATTAAAAATAATAATTTATCAGCTAGCGTTAGGAAGTGTGACTCCATCGGCTTAGATGCGAGGAAGAACGTTTTCCACTAACGTGTGCGTGCGTGCGACAGAAAGGAATAACACTTTTACAATCGAATTCTACTAAACTCGTCCGGATGAGAATTTTGGATCGCTAGCGCGATAACTGACTTAAAGTAGGATCGCAGCCTAATTGTTTCTGTAAGTATGGTAATTCTGTATCCTATTCGGCCATAACCGGAGCCTACGAAAAAAAAAAAAATTTACGGGAATCTAAGTCTGGAAATATTGCATACTAATCAGTTATTCACAATTGGATATTATTCTTTTCTTACGTTCTTAATTTCTTAAAGTCCTTAATATATCATAGCTATACTATATTTATTTATATTAATTTTTTTTATATTTAGTCGCAGTAACTCTAACCGAATACTTCAAATTCCACACAAAAATAAAGATGTCGAAATTCATGCTATCTTCTTCGGTTAATTGTTTGGACGAGTGGGACGACGTATGTAATTTAAGATTAGAAAAGGTATCAAAACCGCAAAATTTTGTTGAAAAACAAAATGGAATTTAAAAATATATTTGCCACCACAGCAACCCGAGATCGAACAGCCCTTGCGAAGCATTTATCTTTGCTACTGTTGCAGTATAGGTGAACGGGATATAGACGTAAGAGCAAAAGAATCTTCGGCCATCGATGAGACGAAATAGACGTAGCTACAACGTTAAGGAGAAATTCCACGGAATATATTACCGGTCTTTTAAAATGAAGGATTAAGATAAAAAACCGATAACAGTTGAACCTGTTGCTATGAGACAGTACTAATTTCTCAATAGGACATTAACCTACCTTATGGTGGAGCTTTTGTGAACCATAGAGACCTTTTGAAGAGGAATAACGTTCGCCTCGCTTACATCCTTCTGTCCTCTTACCCTCCCTCGTACGCGATGATCGTTGCAAAAAAGATTCGACAACAGAAAATAAAAACCACGTCATCATATTCTATATATCCTAGGAGATATTTCTTGAGGCGCGCTAGCACTGACACGTATCCGAGAAAATCTGCTCTCCATATATATAGATGTTAAGCCAACAGATTGAGGTACTCATGCGTCGGATAAGCACTGGTGGTCTGGATTGCTTCAGAGATGAGTGCGGCGGAAGGGAGAAGCACCAGTACTATTCGGAATGACGTAGAAGAGCTCTAAATTCTGCAAGAGCGTCTCTAGGTCACGACGTTCCCGGCGGAATATCACCCCTAGTAGAATATGTGGAGGAAGTCAATCTGTAATACTATTCGCTTGCCAGAAGCTAATAGTTATTCGTATACCCTGAGTTAGCAATCTCGCGATTTCTGAAATGAAGACCTGCCGACTCTTGCTTCCATAGAACTCGCGCGTGCATTCTAGTCCTGTAGAATAGCCTATGGATTAACGTTACAGTTTTTCTACAAGAGCAAATACTCACCGCTACGAGTTTAACATACTGATATTTCTATGTAAAATTCCATATCTCGCTATCAGCTTTTTTTAACATGGAACCAAATCGTGACTCACTACATTCCAAAGAGCGACAAAAGATTGCCCCAATACTTATCTTAATAAGTTATTACCCACAAATCTGTCCGGTGCATGTAGACTTCCTGCTGAGAAGTTCCAACGTATACATATATCCTTTCAGAAAATCTAAAAATAACCGCATTTTTTCAGATTCTCTCACACGTCACACGAGAGGCGTCGACAGAAAAACTATAGTTCGTATAAATTTTTAAATATATTACGTCTCGCGGAATTATCTATTATAATCGCGCAGCCTTACACGCTACCATACTGCACATACGCACCAAAATCCAGCTATCTATCTATTGTATTATTTAAAACTGTCGCTATATGCTACTCCAAACTCAGCGACAATGGACTCTCCTTGTCATAACAGCGTCGAAGCTAATAATCTGAAGAGACTGTATGGTAAATTCGCATCGAGTTGGACCTTCGTAGCACGGAGTGCGATGATCACGCGCGATAAATACTCTACGTCGCCACGGATCTACTCAACAATTCCTTCAGTCGTGATGAGAGGGTCGCTGTATACGAGAAGTATCGAAGCTGATATACGTTTCTGCTACAGAGCGCTGGTCAGAAACTGACAGATTTAAACGGGACATATAACTTTTCATAGCGCCAGCTTGTTTGAGAACTTTTCACGAGAAGAGAATTCTAGAAAAAGCGATACAAAGATATTTCAACATTATCTATACCTCGTGTCGCACATATAGCGAGAGAGCGAGATTATTTATCTGTGTTCTAATATCAGAAAAAACATTCTATCTTACACATGCGATATATTTCTCGTAGTACACCGTGGTGCCGTGAGCATGTTTACTATCGAGCGTCAGATACACTATTCGCCTACTCTCTGTTAGCGTCTTTACAATTTTAGACCGGCGAAGTGTGAACTATTTACCGAATACATCTCAGGAACCGCGTGATACGGAAAACTGTCTCTATATCGCGAACCTACTAGCGGATTGAATATCTATCTTGTCGAAGACAACCAAATACGATGTATATCTGTCGACAGACTTGATAAAAACGCTTCAATCTTTTAGTCCCGTGATTTCCACGTCTTTCCCATATAAAATCGTTAGAGAGCAGCAACCTCCCCTTCCTTTCCCCAGATACAGATTATTCATGGCGACTCTGGTGTCGACTGAGAAGAAGGCGTATTAGCCTTCGTGTATAATATATTATACATATAAATATTTTATCTATACTGATATATGAATTAAGAGTTTTATTTTATAATTACATAATAATTAAGAATAATTTTTAATATTCTTTAAACTTTAAAAGTATTTCTTACACCAAAAGGATATAGAAAATATATAAGTAGTTAACCTATCTATAACTCAACGAGTAATCTAATACTCATATTCACCCGGAAACGTTTCGTTTGAGTTTTAAATATCTCGTATAGAAGTAATAGATATACTATCAAAAAAAAGCATAGAGGTATAGTAAGGTGCTTAAGTCAACCTACCTCAGTATACGTTCCTGATGAGAGTTATATATACAGGGTTGGCACGAAATAACTAATTACTTTTAGTATTACTCATCTCTACGTAGGATAGATTTACAGATAGCTATAT
This sequence comes from Trachelipus rathkii, assembly GCA_015478945.1. Lineage (NCBI taxonomy): Eukaryota > Metazoa > Arthropoda > Malacostraca > Isopoda > Trachelipodidae > Trachelipus > Trachelipus rathkii. The sequence goes on along the minus strand of JABUQX010096019.1, from coordinate 13,659 downwards.
ATAAAATATAAAGTTTATATCTGATTTACCTTTTAATGACGAAGTATTTTCTAATTTAGAATAACAATAAAAATAAGAACCGTATCAGAAACAACGTCACTAGATAATAGATCGAATTTAAAGATAACTTTTTTCACCGCTCCTTCAAATTTATGTTCGCTGTTCACACTTGTTTAAATAAGGTATTTAACTATTACGTCTATATAATTAACAGAATAAATATTAATACTACTGAATAAGTATAACAGAATAATCTATTATCTCACGTACGTTACCTATACTACGGACCGCGTACTAGCGTATTAACTATTGATTTTTATTTTTAGATTTTATCTTTATATACTTACTAATAAAAAATAACTTCAGCTTATTAAGATATAATCGTATAGTATAATCAGAAAATAAATATAATTTATTTAGCATATTATAATAGGTATACTAATATATTATATCATTTAGAATACATGTATACATGACAGAATTTTTTTCTCATATGATTCTCCTCTCACATTATTGAACCTATACATATTACAATATATAACACAATATAAATTCAACACAACTTAACTATACAATTTTTATATTATACCTTACTGTGTTACTATTCAATCACGATAAATACAGATGGAGTACAACGTACTTTTTATAATCTGATCATATCGCGGAAAAATGTAAATAACAACTAAATGTGTTCCTTTTAATTCCTATAAAGAGTGAGTTTTTATTATCGATGCGGAAAATTCGCATACAACAATATATTAGACTAACGAAAATCTTATGAACATTTGTCTAACTCTATCACAATGGCAGGCACATTAACGATATATCTTGATAAGATTATGCGAGTCGGAAATATTTGAGCTGAACGGTTCTGGCCCTTATTCGCAGATCCAAATCGATCGGATTTAATACCAATATCGATCCATATAGGATTATCGTTATAAAACTATAAAAAGCATATGACTGTTTGCGGAGATGCTTATGGAATCAGCATCTCAAGTCCATAAAACTTTCTACAGCGAAGTTACATTACCTTTCTGAGAGGAAACATAACTTAAAGAAGATAATCATAGAAAAACGATCCTGAAATTAGAGATCTGTCAATCGTGCATCACGCTACCGTTCTCGATGCCAGATAATATCTTGTACCTTTATTTCTCGTTGCAATATAGATGAGAACAATTAAATTTTCGGTTCCCAACTAAGCATTAAGGTCTCTCTCGAGAGAATCTCAAAAAATAAAAATTGTAAAAGGATAATATCGTACTGAACTATTAGAGTGAGCAGTAGTCCGCATTTGGCGTAGCCTGTATATATGTATGTCCTCATAATTAATATATACTACATACTCATACATATCTACACGTAGATGTTTTATATACTCTCTATTAATTTTTCGTGTCTTTCCTAGAAGTGACTTATTACATTCATATTAGTACACATACTAAAAAATATTTGGTAATTTATAATCATGTGTAAATGGATATATGGTTTTAATAGCTGAGTGCCTTAATTTTGGTGTACTTATGAAAAATTAAATGATACAAATATAAAATTTACCTTTGTTTCTCAACCAGTATTCGGCGAAAGCTAGTGTGTGTGTATATAATAATTTTATTTCTTACGGTGTGGGTAAGACTTTATATATCTAACCAAAAAATTCTTCATTGAATTTAGAATTATACATCATAATGAATAAGCACAAAAATAGTGGATTTCTATTTTATAGACCATTAAAATCTATTATACCCGTAGTACTTTAAACTATTTGTCCTCATATATCTTTAGATCAATAGAACGTCTATAGCGATTCCGAGGAGCGAAACTTTAATCGTTAAGATCTATATATATTATACTATCTCTACGACACTGATATCAGAACTCAATTAACAGCGCTGCCTCTTGCGAACGTTCCTCAGACTACTCATAAATATTTTTATATATATGCCGTTTACGTATTATGATTACCTCCTGTATCAAATGTAGGTAGCTAGTATATAATTATATAAGTTTTTTGCCAATTCTCCGGAGTAAAAGCTACCAACAGTAACACGATATATACTCTGCGTGTGGCCCATATTCCCTGACTAACACCCGCCTAACATAGACGCGGGAGCGTATACAGCATTCCTTACACCGTTCTATAGACTCTCGAAGATTACGAATTTAGAGCGAAGGACGTTTTCGACATAGATCGGGTCAGTGTTACGGTTAACTAATCTCAGATCGAGCACATATTACGCTCGCTCTTATTAGCTATTTTTAATTTTTTTTTAATCACCTCTAGAAAATATTTGGCTAAAGAAGACAGTATTTTATGGACAGTAATATAGAGAGAAAAAGAGTTTCTCATATAAATAAATTACAAGGATTACCTAAAGCCATTTCGAAAACTCGATATGACACATACAATCGCATGAAAAAGGCTACCGGCGAGCGTTTTTGATCTGTTACTATATACCCTTCGCTTAAGATCGCCGCTCTTCACACTTTCAACGCGTGCGGCTTCGTCTTAGACGCTCTGTACCTCTGTAAATAAAATTTTATTGGCTCATTAGAAAAATAACTAACGCTTAAGGAACGACACGAATATCTTTCTATTTCCTCCGGAGTCTTACACTAGCAATTCGAGAACCCCGATCAGAGAAATTCAAACCGGAAGAAATACTACAGAAAGTAATACCGTCGCATATTTAAGACTTTGCAACGCCGACACCCCGAAAGTAACGAGGGTGCGTAACTTTAATCCGCGCGCCGATCACCATCCGATTGTGATCTCTTGAGAATTATTTTTTAACAACGACCGTTTTCGCGAGTCAATTTATTCGTAGCTCGTGTAATGCGGTACCTTTCAAAAACTAAATTTATTAACAAAATAAGGTTACTACACCATTACCTATTGCTTATTGCTTAATAAAAATTGCTTTTAATATTTTAATTGTTTATATTTTTATTATTTAGTCACACTAAAAAAATGTGTTCTCTGTTAACGACACACGTCCTAGTGTGTATTATCTCCTGGAGAAGTAAATTAAAAAAACTAAATTTAATATATTAGATACATATTAACGAGGAGCTCATTAGGAAAGCTTTATTATATAATGAGCCCGTAATTTCTCAAAAGTTTTCCTTTCCCTTGAGAGCAAATGCCAAGATCTACTGCCCTTAACGTGTAAAGTTGGAGTCGAGAGTGGCGACTATAAAGACAACTCTCCATCTTGTCTTGTGTAGTTTTTACGATATCAGATAAGACATTTCTTCGAAACGAAAATGCATGCGATGTCGTGGTGATGTAGCAAAATAGGACACCGCTGGTGTCGAGAGTTCACAAACAACATTTTAAATTGTAATAACTTACCTTACAAAAACACGCATTAACCTTAAGGAGCATCGACTACTCAGAACATCACTATGGATTCGTGAAACTATATTTTTCTGGAACGTCTGCGAGAAAAATACTCGCTTAAGAGGAAAACGTACATATGGTTAGTTTCTGCGTCCCATCCTCGCCGAGAAGCTCGTAAAGAGTACAGTTATTTCGTGCCCCCGATGAGCTAAAAGGGCGAGAGTAACCCTATAGTTTTTCACGGGCAGCGGTTAAATATATCACGATAATAGAGCTTTTTGCGGATACCCGTCCGTATCGGAAGATGGACAAAAAAAGGTGTGTATACCAGTCCTCCATAATAATTCTTTTCCACGACAAATGGTAGTATCAACAGGTATCAGTTCTGATTAATTAACCAAAATATTTTAGTACTATAACTCACGTAATAACAAAATTAAACAGGAAGATGTGGCGGCCGTAGCTTCTTTTAATAAAATAAGGTATAAAGAAGGAATGAAAAAAAATTTTTTAAACAATTTTTATTGCATAAGAATAGTAATGGTGATATGAACATTATTTTAAAAAATAGTAAACGTAAAGTGAAAAGAGCTCGTTAAATTCTTGGGGTCTGGAATATTCAATTCGGCAAGCTATCGAGATTCGATTTCCGTTTGAATTTCTCTGATGGGTTCTCGATTGATAAAATCCGAGGGCGAGATTCGGTCGCAGCGTAAACCAGATGATTGAAACGAGCGAGGGTTACAGAAGCTCCTATTATTAGTAGTAAGTCGTAATTTCGAAACTCTTTGATGCGTTTACTTGTGGTAACGGCTCGTTGTAGAATAAGATATCCGGTTTCACCTTCGTATTTGTTCGTATGTTCTGTTCGCCTAAGAAGCACCTCGTTGTGCGTTTAAATTAACTATGATACCCTTGCAGCGAAAACTATCTCTTTTATAGACGGAAAGTGTTACGTCAGCTTGATTTATTATGATTATTAAGCAAAAAGTATTTTGAAAAACAAAATATTTTAATTTAATTAATTTAAAATAATCCATTGTTCTATTTTAATCAGATTTTGCCTAGCTGACATATTAAATTCAAAATACATTTTAAAAGCTTGAATTTTTTTGTTTATTAAGCAAAACATATTAAATAAAACAAATATCACAATTTATTTAAATTTTGCTTAGGTGACAAATTCTAGGAAAAATATTTTTTTAACTATTTTTTTGACTATTAAGCAAAACATTATTATTTAGCAAAATTATTTCAATTTATTTAAATTGTGCTTAGTTGGCAAAAAGTATTGCGAAAAACAAAATATTCCATTGTTATTAATTTAAAAAACCATTGTTATATTTTAATCAGATTTTGCTTAGTTGACTTATTATATTCTCAAAATAAATTTTAAGAACTTGATTTTAATTATTATTAAGCAAAACATATTTAAGAAAAACAAATATCGCAATTTAATAAAATTTTGCTTAGTTGACAAATTAAATTTTGCATATTTGACAATTGATATTAAAAATATATTTTAAAAGCTTTATTTATTTTTGATTATTAAGCACAATAAAATTTAAATAAAACAAATATTCAAATTTAATTTTATTTTGGTAAATCAACGAATTAAATCTGTTGCATCATGTTTCGAAAGATATAGACTGCAAAATAATTTTTTCGTTCCTTAAGCGAGTTTTTTTTATAAAGAAACCAAAAAATAAAAATCAATTACGCGACGCGTCGAGATAGGCGACCGCAGTTTTCTGTTACTTCGTTACGACATGCTTAACCTTACGGGACTTCGCGAAGTTCTAGACGCAATAATATTTTTTTTTGTTTCATTAGAAAATAACTCGCTTAAGGAACGAAACTTTTATTTTGCTCAATCTCCCGAGAAGTACAAAGTAATGTTATTTCGTGCCAACCTGACACTCCCGGAAAGTAACGAGGGGTGTCTAAGCACCTTACATCTGCTTTTAGTCTCTCTCGAGATTATTTAACAACGACGTTTCCGGGTGAAATGAGTGTCGTGTGGGGTACTTATCGAAAAAATATTATTATTAGTTTAAATTTTTTTTTAATTTAGTAACCCCTAGAAAATGGTTTGTTAAAGAAGATGTTGTTTTATGGGAGAGTTAATTAAAAAAATATAAAAATAAGATTACTGAAGCCGCTTCGAAAATTGATCAACGGATCGCGATAGTCAACAGCAGTTTCGATCTAATACTTCGTTAAGACACGCTTAAACTTACGATGCTTCACGAAGTCCTAGACTCCGTAAAAAAAGTTTTGGTTTAATTAGAAAATAAATCGCTTAGGGAACGAAAATTTTATTTTGCTCAATCTCCCTAAAAGTACAAAGTAACGTTATTTCATGCCAACCAGACACCCCCAGAAAGTAACGAGGGACGTCTAAGCACCTTACATCCGCTTTTAGTCTCTCGAGATTATTTAACAACGACGTTTCCGAGTGAAATGGGTGTCGTGTAAGGTACTTATCGAAAAAAATTTATTATTATTTTTAAGTTTTTTTAATTTAGTAACCCCTAGAAAATGATTTGTTAAAGAAGATGGTGTTTTATGGAAGAGTAAATTAAAAAAAAATATAATAGTATATAGATAATAATAAGATAAACTGATCGACGCAGGCGACCGCAGTTTTGATCTATTACTTCGTCACGAAACGTTTAACCTTATGGGTCTTCGCGATGTCCTAGACTCCGTAATAATTTTTATTTCTTTTCATTTGAAAATAACTCGCTTAAGAAACAAAAATTTTATTTTGCTCAATCTCCCGAAAAATATAAAGTAAGGTTATTTCGTGCGAACCTGACAACCTCGGAAAGTAACGAGAGGCGTCTAAGCATCTCACATCCACATTTAGTCATTATTGAAAAGATTATTACGCTTAACGATGTTCTAAGCGCATAAAAAATGATTCTAACGCGTTCAGAGTCATTTATTTTTGGGCTTTTACGAAACTCACTATATGAAGACGACGTTTCCGAGGTAAATGGGCGTCGTGCAATATTTTTTTTAATTTTTTTGCGAAAAATTACCGCATCAATTTATTTCGTTTGCAAAATAAAAAAATAAAATAAAAAAATACGGTGATGCGACAATTTATCGCCTATGAAAGAGAAAGAGTTAAGACTTTAAGAAAAATAAGAACGAAGGAAAAAAATAAATATCCAATATGTGAATAACTGATTATTATCAATTCTTCACAGACTTAGATTCCGTAATTATTTTTTTATTTTGGTTTCTCTGGTAAATGGGCGTCGTGCAATATTTTTTATTTTTTTTTAATTTAGTTACCTCTAAAAATTATTTATCGTAGAAAATGGAATTTAAGGGAGACTAAACTAAAAAAAATATAATTATTTAAAGTGTAGGAAAAAATCGTTCAAAGCCTATAGGAAATGGGCGTCGTGCGTTGTTTTTTTAATTATTTTTTTGTTTAGTTACATTTTTTTTTAGTTACCTCTAAAAATATTTTTCATAGAAAACGGAATTTAAGGGAGACTAAACTAAAAAAAATAATAATATATAAAGTACACTTGCCCTCGGAAAAAAAAACTCGCTTAAGGAACGAGAAATATATTTTGCAACATCTCCCGAAATGTAAAAAGTTACGTTATTTTGTGCCCCGATCGAAGCGTAAGTGGGGACCTTTAAGATTTCTTTACGTCGATATTTATATTAAGAATTGATATTCAGGTATTCACTTATCATTAATTGTTTATTTCTTCTATGTTCTTAATTTTTCCTATTTTTCATTACACCTTTATCAGTGAACTTTTCGTTTTTTCCTCAAAATACGATAGTGACGTTTTTTAATTACCGAGACGATCCTCGGAGGGGATCAATCGAGGCCGGGTTTCCTCTACGGCATCACTATAATATAATGACGTTTCTTCGATTACCATAAAAACGACCTCTAACGATCAAACGGCAATATTTTGAGGGATGAAATATCGTTAAGCGTATTAATTATTATTAAAGTGACGTTTATTCTGTACCATTTATAAGTCAAATTTTTTAAGTTATAAATTTTTAAAAAAAAAAATTCAATTTTTCCCGAGCGTCGACTTTTCTGGAGAGCGATTTGGATTTAGACCTTTGAGTTATAAACGGTTCCTATGAAACTTCACTATTGGAACTATTATTACGCTTAAAGACGTTCTAAGCGTAAAAATGGATTTTAAACGCGTAGAGTCATCTACTTTGGGCTTTACGAAACATCACTATATGACGACGACGTTCCCGAGGTAAATGCCGGCATCGTGCAATATTTTATTATTGTTTTTTAATTTTAGTTACCTCTAAAAATTATTATTTCGTAAAAAACTGTAATTTAGGGGAGAGTAAACTATAAAAAAAATTAATATAAATAATATATAGTATGATCAATGATAAATAATAATTAGCCAGTTAAGAAAACATTTAAGAACAATGAAAAAAATAAATATCCAATATGTGAGAAACTAATATTATCAATTCTTACAGACTTAGATTGCCGTAATTTTTTTGTTCTCTTCCGGGACTGATAAAACTCCGCTTCAAGGAAACAATACAAATTTTATTTTGCCACCCATCTCCCGAAAAGTATGAGAGTAACGTTATTTCGTTCCCCGGAGCGAACCGTGGGAGGGTACCTTTAATATTTATTACGTGAATTTTTTAATTGTAGCAAAAAATCGCCTTCAAAGCCTATAGAAATATGGGCGTCGTTTTGCGTTGTTTTTTAAAGTATCTTTTTTGTTAGCTTACATTTTTTATTAGTACCTCTAAAAATTATTTTACATAGAAAACTGAATTTAAAATAAAACTAAAATAAAAAAAATAATAATATATATAAACTACACTTGCCCTCGAAAAAAACACTCGCTTAAGGAACGAAAAATTTATTATGCAACATCTCCCGAGAAGTAAAAAGTTACGTTATTTCTATAAAAGAAAAATTAATATAAATAAATATAGTATAGACCATGATAAATAATTAAGACTTTAAGAAAAATTAAGAACGAAGAAAAAATAAATATCCAATATGTGAATAACTGATTATTATCAATTCTTTACAGACTTAGATTCCGTAATTATTATTTTTTTTTTGTTTCTCTCGGGAAAAAAACTCGCTTGAGGAACAAAAAATTTATTTTGCACCATCTCCCGAAAAGTAGAGAGTAACGTAATTTCGTTCCCCAAGTGAACCGTAGGAGGGAACCTTTAATATTTTTTTTACGTTAATTTTTAAAGTGTAGCAAAAAATCGCTTAAAGCCTATAGGAAATGGGCATCGTGCGTTGTTTTTTTAAATACTTTTTTTTAGTTACATTTTTTGTTAGTTACCTCTAAAATTATTTTTCATAGAAATCTCAATTTAAGGGAGACTAAATTTAAAAAAAATAATAACTATATATAAAGTCACTCTGCCCTAAAAGAAAAACTCGCTTTAAGGAACTAAAAATTATTTTGCAACATCTACCCGAGAAGTAAAAATTACCCGTTATTTTCGCTCGCCACGATCGCAGGCGTAAGTGGGACCGTTTAAGATTTCCTTGACGGTCGATATTTTATATTATAACTTGATTCAGATATTCACATTTCATTAATTTGTTATTTTTTCTATCATGTCTTAATTTTTCCTAATTTTCATCATAACTTTATTCGTGAACTTTCGTTTTTTTTCTCAAATACGATAGTGACGTTTCGTAATTCACCGAGATGATCTCCCGGAGGGGATCCCGTCGGGCCGGTTCCTCTACGGGCGTCACTATAATATAATGACGTTCTCGATTACCATAAAAACGACCTCGAACAATCAAACGGCAATATTCTCTGGGACGAACTTTCGTTAAGCATATTAATATTATTAGTGTGACGGTTTTTTCTGTACCATTTATAAGTCAAAGGTATAAGTTAAAATTTGAAAAAAAATTTCCAATTTTCCGAGGTGACTTTTTGGAAGAGCGGATTTTGATTTAAACCTTTGAGTTAATAAACGGTTCGATGAAACTCACTCATTGGAAACTATTATTACGGCTTGAACGACCTCTATGCATAAAAATGGATTCTAAACGCGTAGAGTCATTTATTTTGGGCTTTTACGAAACGTCACTATAAGACGACGACGTTTCCGAGGTAAATGGGCGTCGTGCAATATTTTTTATTTTTGTTTTTTAATTTAGTTACCTCTAAAAATTATTTATCGTAGAAAATGGAATTTAAGGGAGACTAAACTATAAAAAAAATTAATATAAATAAATATAGTATAGAACATGATAAATAATTAAGACTTTAAGAAAAATTAAGAACGAAGTTAAAAAAAATATCCAATATGTGAATAACTGATTATTATCAATTCTTTCCAGACTTAGATTCCGTAATTTTTTTTTTTTTTGGTTTCTCTCGTAAAAAAAACTCGCTTAAGGAACAAAAAATTTATTTTGCACCATCTTCCGAAAAGTAGAGAGTAACGTTATTTCGTGCCCCGAGTGAACCGTAGAAGGGTACCTTTAATATTTATTTTACGTTAATTTTTAAAGTGTAGCAAAAAATCCCTCAAAGCATATAGGAAATGGGCGTCGTGCGTTGTTTTTTAATTATTTTTTTGTTTAGTTACATTTTTTGTTTAGTTACCTCTAAAAATTATTTTTCATTGAAAACTGAATTTAAGGGAAACTAAATTAAAAAAAATAATAATATATATAAAGTACACTCGCCCTCGAAAAAAAAAACTCGCTTAAGGAACGAAAAATTTATTTTGCAACATCTCCCGAGAAGTAAAAAGTTACGTTATTTTGTGCCCCGATCGAAGCGTAAGTGGGGACCTTTAAGATTTCTTTACGTCGATATTTATATTAAGAAAATTGATTAGTTCAGGTTTCACTTATCAGCTGATTGATTGCTTTTCGCTGGTCAAACAGGAGGACGGTTGGGCATCGCGCCTTTATCCGTAAATTTATTGTTATTTTCCTCAAAATACGATCGTGACGTCTCGTTCTTACCGAGAAGACCCTCGGAGGGGATCGATCGAGGCCGGGTTCCTCCTACGCGTCACTCATAATATCATGGACGTTTCACATAACCATAAAAAACGACCTCGAACGACAAACGGCAATATTTTCAAGGATACTAACATATCCGTAAGCGTTTTAATTATTATATATAGTGACGGTTATTCCTGTTACCGTTTAGAAAGTCGAAGGATAAGTTAAAAATTGAAGAAAAAAAATTTTCAATCTTTCCGAGGTCGACTCTTTTGCGAGAGCGATTTGATCTTAGAACCTTTTGAGTTATAACACGGGTCCTATGAAACGGAACTATCGCAGCTGTTGTAACGCTGTAAATGGGCGTTCGTGCAATATTTTTTATTTTTTTTAATTAGTTACCTCTAAAAAATTTTTATCGTAGAAAAAGGAATTTAAGGGGGACTAAACTATAAAAAATTTTAATATAAATAAATATAGTATAGATCAGGATAAATAATTTAAGAATTTTAATAAAAATTAAGAACGAAGAAAAATAAATATCCAATATGTGAATAACTTATTATTAGCTATTCTTTACAGACTTAGATTCCGTAATAATTTTTTTTTTATTATTTTTTTTAATTTAGTTACCTCTAAAAAATATTTATCGTAGAAAATGGAATTTAAGGGAGACTAAACTATAAAAAAAATTAATATAAACAAGCAACGATGCTGTCGTGCGTAGTTTTTATAATTAATTTTTGTTTAGTGACCTCTAAGAATTATTTTTCATAGAAAACTGAATTTAAATGAGACTAAATTAAAAAAAAAATAATAATATATATAAAGTACACTTTGCCCTTCGAAAAAAAAAGCTCGCATTAAGGAACGTAAAAATTTACCGTCAAACCATCTCCTGAGCATTAAAAGGTGAGTAACGTTATTTCTGCCGAGTGAACCGGTTAGGGGGATACCTTTAATATTTTTATACGTTAATTAATTAGTGTAGCGAAAATGAACTATCGTTTTCAATTAATTATTTATTATAGTGACGTTTATTCTGTACCGTTTATAAGTCGAAGGTATAAGTTAAAATTTGAAGAAAAAAAAATTCAATTTTTTCCGAGGTCGACTTTTTTGAGAGCGATTTTGATTTAGACCTTTTGAGTTATAAACGGTTCCGATAAAACGTCACTATTGGAACTACTATTACGCTTAACGACGTTCTAAGCGTAAAAAATGGATTCTAAACGCGTAGAGTCATTTATTTTTGGCTTTTACGAAACGTCACTATACGACGAGCCATTTCCTATAGGCCTTGAGCGATTTTTTGCTACACTTTAAAAATTAACGTAACAAAATATTAAAGGTACCCTCCTACGGTTGACTCGGCACACGAAACAAAGAAACGCTGAAAGTTTCGCGTGATGGTGCCAAGGAAATTTTCGGATCTTAAGCCGATTTTTTTCCGAGAGAAGATGAAAAAAAATATTTGAAGGAATTCAATTCTGTAACAAATCGTTTATAATTAATTATGACATATTGGCATATTTAATTTTTCTCTCGGTTCTTCATTTTTCTTAAAGTCTTAATTATTTATCATGATCAACTATATTTATCCAGATTTAATTTTTTTTTATTAGTTTGGTCTCACCTAAATCAGTTTTCTACGAAAATAAAGTTTTAAAGCGAAATGATTTAGAGAAAAAAGAGAATAAAAAAATATGCACGACGCCCCACCATTTACCTCGGAAACGTGCGTCGTGCGTGTTTTAATTATTTTTGTTTAGGTTACATTTTGTTTAGTTACCTCCTAAAATTATTTTTCATTGAAAACTGATTTCAGGGAGACTAAATTAAAAAAAAATTAATAATAGATTAAAGTACACTTGCCCTCGAAAAAAAAACTCGCTTAAGGAACGAAAAATTTATTTTGCAACATCTCCCGAGAACTAAAAAGTTAAGTTATTTTCAAAGGTACCCTCCTACGGTTCGCTCGGGGCACGAAATAACGTTACCCTCTACTTTTCGGGAGATGGTGCAAAATAAATTTTTTGTTCCTTAAGCGAGTTTTTCTTCCCAGCCAGAGAAACCAAAAAAAAAAAAAAAGTTACGGAATCTAAGTCTGTAAAGAATGGATAATAATCAGTTATTCACATATTGGATATTTATTTTTTTCCTTCGTTCTTAATTTTTCTTAAAGTCTTAATTATTTATCATCATCTATACTATATTTATTTATATTAATATTTTTTTATAGTTTAGTCTCCCTTAAATTCAATTTTCTACGATAAATAATTTTTAGAGGAACTAAATTAAAAAAAAAAAAAAATAGTTGCACGACCGCCCATCTTACCTCGGAAACGTCTCACCATATATTACGTTCGTAAAAGCCCCAAAGATAAATGGGACTCTACGCGTTAGAATCCATTTTTACGCTTAGAACATCGTTAAGCGTAATAATTGTTCCAATAGTGACGTTTCACAGGAACCGTTTATAAGTCAAAAGGTCTAAGTCAAAATCCGCTCTCCAAAAAGTCGACCTCGGAAAAAATTGAAAATTTTTTTTTTTCAATTTTGCCTTAGACCTTCGACTTATTGGTACTGAATAATGGTCACTATAATAATAATTATACGCTTAACGAAAAGTTCGTCCCCAGAGATATTGCCGTTGATCGTTCCGAGGTCGTATTTTATGGTAATCGAGAGAAACGTCATTATGTATAGTGACGCCGATAGAGTAAACCGCCTCGATTGATTCCCCCTCAGAGGAACTCCGTCTCCCCGGTAATTACGAAACGTCACTAATCGTATTTTGAGGAAAAAAAAACGAAACGTTCACGGATAAAGGTTATGATGAAAATTAGGAAAAATAATAACATTAAAAAAATAAACACAGTACTGAAAAGTGATTACCTGAATATTAATTCTTAATATAATATCGACGGTAAAAGAAATCATAAAGGTCCCACTTACCTTAGATCGGAGGCACGAAATAACAACTTTTTACTTCTCGGAGATTGTTTGCAAATAAATATTTCTCGTTCCCTTGCGAGTTTTTTTTTTCGAGGGAAACAGAAAATACATTTTAAACATTATTTTAAAAGTAATAAATAAAAAATATTGCCGACGCCCATTTACCTCCGGAAACGTGTCGCCAACTTGTGACGTTTCGTTAAAAGCCCAAACATCAACATGACTCTACGCGTTTAGAATCCATTTTTTTAAGCTAGAGAATATTGCCGTTTGATTGTTCGAGGTCGTTTTTATAGTAATCGAGAAACGTCATTTTTTATAGTGACGCCGTAGAGTATACCTGGCCTCGATTGAACCCCTCCGAGGATCGTCTCGG
>JABUQX010096018.1:12500-27500 GCA_015478945.1 Trachelipus rathkii | reverse complement strand
GTACCAACTCATCCGATCGACAGGTATACGGTAAACTATGTTCAAAAGTAAGTCTGTTTGTTTTAAATTATTCTCAATTAAAGATTCAGTTATTGTGATAATAAAGGTAAAGATATTTTTTAAAGGTTTACTTGGTTGTTTTTTTGATCATTTAATATGTGCTTCTATTGTATTTTGCATAGTTTCCAAAGTGATAGATACGAGTGGCAACCCTGTTTCACGTGCAAGCCACTTCCAGGCTGATGGACTGTAGCACTGACAGAAGATGAAGATGGAATTTTCGCTATTTTTTTTTCTTAAATAGAGAACACTACAAATAGGCGTACCATTTCATCATATTCAGAAGGGTAAATATTGAATATTAAATAATATTTAATAATTATCATTATTTAGAGATCTATTTTAAAATATTAACGAATCTCTATTTTTGCACTTATCTAATTCATATCTATTGTAGTTTATCTATTATTTCATATTATTTTGTTTTTTTATATATAAGATTCCATATATTTATTTTAATATATTTCTTAAATATAAGTTATAATATAAGTAAATATATTTTTTAATTATATTCATGTATGTTATTTATTTATATATGATTATATGATATATATAATATTAATATTACTATATATATATAATATATAATATATATATATCAATATATATATAATATACGTATATAGAATATTATATATATTAATAATATATATATATATATTATATTATATCAGTAGATAATATGATTATATTATATATATATATATATATTATATATATATTATATTATACTTATATATATATATAATATTATATATATATTAATAGCTAAATATAGAGTCGCTATTATATATCATAATTATATTATATAATGATATTATATATAATATCAGCCATTTACCATTATAAATAAGATCTAACTATATCTAATGATATACTGACATATGTACTATATATATACTTATATATATATGATATCTTATATATATAATATATATATATAATATAATATATATATATATATATTATATCATAATATATATATATAATCTAATTTGTCCATATATTACAACGATTGAAAGTCGACAGATTCTGTAGTTTGTATGACAGTAATATACCTTTATATATAATATATATAGTATACTGACTATATATATATATCTAATATAATTTATATCTTATATACTCCACTCAAACAGTTTAAACGCATCCTCGCAATCCAGCTACAACTACATGACTAACGTAATACTTACTTACTAGTACGATACCTCATTTATATATATATATAATATTATATATATATAAATTATATTTTTCTTAGTTTCTTATCAAGTTGGTAGTGCTTAATTATCAAACCCTATTCACCATTTATTTTATCCAAATGACTGTTTAAATATCTTAATCAATTTTATACGTCTGTGTGGAAATACCCTTTGCCAGTTATATAAGTAAACGAATCCGATGCAACAAAAAAAAGGCATTACTCGTTGTATCATATTAAACTGACATTATACGTCGGTAAGTTCTTTTCTGAATCTAACAATATCCCCAAGGGATCTTCCAGGTTATCGGCGCTGTAAGTGCCTGACATAATAAGTGTAAAGTGCCTGTATACTTAACGGTTCATGTGCATCGTCGCACCACATGACCCGACGTTGATGCTATGAACATCGGGGGGGCCCTGTGCCAAATTACCAGTAATACTCAGGCACTGAAAGTTTGTCATATTGACATGTTTTAATCTGCGTCTCACAATCTATGAGGTCGTGGCCGGGAAATTTTATTTAATACACGCTGTTGTTAAAGACTACGTACCGGTCACGTGTTTAATATAGCTAAGAGTATACCGCCTCTGTGATCATAAGCATTAAGGCGTTTGAACTAGTATTGCAGTTCCCTTGGAAAACTCACGCGCGTGTATTTTTTCATACAGTAATGTTTCTAGCGCTTTATATTAGCACTCGGCTATCGAAAACCGCGGACGCTGGTGTAATAACATCACGATAGAAATAGAAAATATTTTTGAATCTAGTGAATACGTGACCCATAGTTATGTATATTAGACATAAATACATACTATCTACCAACGTCCTCAGCTCAATTTTCGCTCGAAATTCTGAGAATTCTAAACTCCCAGCACAAATTCACCGTTTCTACGATTTTGTTTAAAACCTGCTTATCTCTCCCACTTCACGGGAAAATATATGCCTTACAGTGAGAGCGTCAACAAACGAATAATATCATGAACTGAAAAAAAATAAAACAAAAAAAAAAAGAAAAAGAAAGAAGAAAAAGAAAAAAAAGGAAAAACCGTAAAAAACATATTTGTTGAGGTATTTTCGAAGGAATCTTTTTCACGCTGGGAAATTATTATTATATATATAATATAATAATTATTATTATAATATATATATTATATATATATATATAGATATAGAAAATACTATAGAGATTAATATATATATTAATGATTATAATATATATTTATATATATATATACATATATATTATCTATATTATACTATTATATTATATATAATATATATATATATATATATATATATATAATATATAATATATAAACTATAATAAATATTAGTTATATAATATATATATACACCGAAGTTTTTGTGCACGGCAAATATTATTATGCACTGAAAGACAAACACAGTTCGCAGAAGATGAGTCCGATTTGGTAAGAAATTTTCGTGTATATATACTTTGTGACTATTGGGCTAAACTCGTAATAACTGCTTAAGATGTCTAATATGGAAGCTTTGTTGGAACTTTGTAGAGCTCTAAATATAACAGGGGCGGACGCTTCTAACCTGCTCAGGGAAGAGAGAATGAGAGAAAGAGAAGCTGTAAAAGAGAAGGAGTTGGAGATAAAGAAAATAGAGGCAGAAAGTGAGCTTGAACAGCGCCGTATAGCGGCAGAGTTGGAAAAAGAAGGTCGTAGAATACAAGCAGAGGCAGAAGCAGAAGAAAGAAAACTCAAGGCAGAAGCAGAAGCAGAAGAAAGAAAACTCAAGGCAGAAGCAGAAGCTGAAGAGAGAAAATTACAAGCGGAGAAAGACGCTAGGGAATCTGAAGAGAGGTTGTTAAAATTAAAACTCGACGCAGAAGAAAATCAAAGAAAACATGAAGCTGCCTCAAACAATCAAAATCTTTCCCATAGCAGTAATCAAACACACGACAAAATCCCAAAGTTAAAAATCCCAAATTTTGATGAGAAAATAAATAACATTGAAGACTACCTGAATTTATTTGAGAAACAAGCAATAGCAAATGGGATTCCGAAAGAAAAATATTCGTACATCTTGGGTTCGGTGCTGACCGGAAAAGCTGTGAAGGTCTATAACCAGCTACCTGTTAAAGATGCAACAAATTACGAGGTACTGAAGCAAGCACTACTTGTCAGGTATGAGTTGACAGAGAGCAGGTATCGCTCAAAATTTAAAGCTATGTCGCCAGTGGAAGACGACAACCCAAAGGTCTACATGGCCAGAATTACGGAGTCTTTGAAAAAATGGATCGCCGCGGCAAATGTTAAAGAGACTTTCGATGATCTGGTGTCATTTATTTCTGTAGATAAGTACATGAGTACTGTTCCGAAAGATTTAGCGACGTTCCTGACTGTTAAAAAAGAGAAAGATGTCAACGAAATTATTGCCTGTTCAGAGAACTTTTTACTGGGGTACAAGATGAGTTTAGCGCCCAAAAATAGTCACCAAAGTAGTTATAAAGGAAGGCCAATGTGTGAAATAAATGAATGAACAGTTATCAGAAATTTTATTCATGCACTTCTTTTACCTGAAAAATTTTCTAGTGAGAATTGAGTATTTTGGAATATTGGGAATGTTGTGTTGGTGCTTGACGTATCCAAAACATTATGTCTGGTGTTGTATGCGAGCGGCGGGGGCACGTGGCTAAAGATTGTCGCTATTCACCAAATAATGGTATCAACAGAGGGTTTAATGTATACGATAACCGTCAGAAGGAAGATTCTAAATCAACTGTGGCGTCCGGTGTAGTCATTGAAGAGGACGAAGTCCAGATGTTATCTGGTATAGTGTCACAGACAGTACAGGAGATCACCTGTTCAGTTGGGAGGACGAATGATGGTTCCCATAATCTCCCTGTGGTTGACGGTTATGCGAATGGTTTCAAGGTAAAGTGTTTGAGGGACACCGGCTGTAATGCCGTAGCCATTAAAGAAATGTTTGTAAAAGAGGAAAACTATACAGGAACGTTTAAAAGGATGAGGCTGATCGACAATTCTGTCGTGCGCGTTCCAGTTGCGAAGGTGATGATAAACGGTCCTTATTATGTCGGAGAGGTGACGGCAGCAGTTATGCCAAATGCCATATTTGATCTTGTCCTGGGTAATGTTGAGGGGGTATTACCTCCGTTTAAGCCCGATAACAGATGGAGCGGGGCTAAGTGCCATTTTCCTTGCGGAAAGCAAGACGTTGAAACTCCCATGAGGATGTTGGCTCCCATTATCGAGAGGGCAGAAGAGAGTGTGGAATCACTCGAAGGACGCAACGTCCCCCAGCAGACAATTAATGTGGGTGTGGAAGAACTCGGAGGGCGCAAGGCCCCATCGTCAGATCAGATAGAGGAAAATGTCCAACTGGAAGAGGAATGTGTTTCCATGCTGCAGCCATCCTGTAAACAAGGTGTTGTCACAACCTCACTTGACGAAAAAACCTCCTGTAGAAGGTGAAATGAAGCCCTCAGAAAACACATCACCTGAGAGAATAGAGAACCTCAATGAGCTAAACAGCATCGACATATCTTACCAGAATGGGTTGGAACCCAATGAAGTGGGAAGTACCCGTGAGCTCGAAATAATAGCTGCTTCAGCAGAGGTGTTGCCCGCAGAAGGCGAGCCGACACTTGAACTGATCAAAGATCATATCGACTTCAAGGAAGAACAAATCCATGACCCCACACAAGAGAAAGTTTGGTGGTCGAACCAGAAGGACGAGCAGAATAGTGCTGTGTATGAAGAACTACTTTTAGAGAGTATAGAAGACGATCAGACGGAATGTCCCACGTCAGAATATTCGAAAGAATGTGAAGTCGAAGTAGAGGAAGTTAATCTCGAAGAAGATTCGGAGGAGTTGCCACAGAAGACAGTGGTGATTGAAGGGATATATGAACGTGTAGATAAAACATGTGTTCAAGAAGATACAATACAGAAGGTCATAAGCGACACTAAAGATGACGAGTTGAATGTTGAGGGCGAAGAGTGTAGTAGTGCCCGTCAGAAAAGACGAAATGCGGCGAGGCATGAGAGGAGAAAGAGATTTAAAACCGAAAGAGAAAGAATGAAACATGTAAAAGAGATGGAGGAAGGAAATGAAGAAGAAATGAAGAATGCTCAGCAGTTTTGTTGGTTAAAGGAGTAAGTGATACACCCTCAAAAAGGAGAGAAGGAAAAAGATGTCAAAAGAGTGTCAAGAAGACGAGTAATTGCGAGAAGGCGCAAAATATTCGTTGAAAGAATAAAGAAGAGCGTAGTGAACTGTAGTAGTGGAAAGATTCATAGAAGAGAGACGACTGAAGGTGTAGGTGCAATAGTGCATTGGAGAGAGGTGATATGCACACGGAGAGAAATGGAGTGTGAAAAGAATGAAGTGTATAGGAGCGAAGTGAGGAGGAAGAACCGTTGTGGAAGAAAGACTATAAGCATGAGAGACAGTATGGAGGTCACAGATGTATCTATTGATTCAATGAAGTCTACATCGTTCGTCGAAATGAAGATGATAGTTGAGGAGATGAGCTGGAAGCGCTCGAAACAGAACTTTGAAGTGAGGTGGAATAAAGGAGTATGGTGGAAGCTGAATAGTAAGGGAGACGATGATAAGAGTAGTGAACGGAAATCACAAAGTGAAAATGAATGGAGGTATTGCTCGTGGATGAGTAATTACAAAGCACCTCTTATCAGGACAATGGAAAAAATTAGAGACAGAGTTAATGAGGCTGATTACTTTGTTGATGGTAGAATGGTGTATTCATGGACCTGGCGAGATTGTACGACGACCACGGATATGATTATTTAGGAGCTGTCAGCGTGCCAGCAGAGGTATAATTCTACGGATAAGATGGAAGGACCCAATACAGAAGAAGGACCCCTCAGGATTCTATCTCTCAAGCAATAAAAGTATGAGAATGCAAGTAAGCAGAATTACCACGTAATTCGCTTGGTGTACGGGTGCTAAGATGTAACGCCTTGAAGCATGCCCATACTTTTATATTCTTGATTAAAGTTAGTTTTTCCCTTTGGATGTTTAACCACCCTCCAAATAGTGGACATGATTCTCGGCGAAGCAGCTCCGATTCACCCATATATATATATATATATATATAGTTAGTATATATATATATATATATATATATATATATATATATATATATATATATATATATATATATTTTTATATATATATATATATATATATATATATATAGATTATGAATATATTTTCTTTTATGTACAAAGACGAACCTTTTATTTACTAATGGTAGTGTCAGTGAATTACATATCGGCAAGGAAGCTTATCTCTCTTTAAGATATTTGATTGACTGCCAATACCATTATAATTGTTATTATTATTATTATTATTAATATTATTATTATTATTATTATTATTATTATTATTATTATTATTATTATTATTATTATTATTATTATTATTTTTTATTATTATTATTATTATTTATTATTTATTATTATTATTATTGATGTGTTCTAAAATGAGTCATTTTAGAACACATCAATTGATAAGGTTGTGTCAACCACAACGAAAGCTTTTGCCATGTGTGTTCAATGAGTTTTAACGTTAGTATTATTTAATATAAGTTTTTAATTCCCAATTAACCATGTGTAATAAAATTATCAAGTTACCTAAAAGTTTAAATTTCCATAATATGATACAGCAACAGTAATTGCAAAAATATCAATAGTCTAATTAACTTTCTCAAGGGTGAAAAACACTAATAATATTTCAACTACGTATATAGTAGCAACTTTAATAATATATATATATATATATATATATATATATATATATAGTTAGGCAGGCAGCTGAGTTATGCGCTATTGAAAGAGCATACATATACTATATTGGCTGGCTATTGGCTGTTATTACTGCGCCATATATACATGCCATACGCACATGCTGTTGTGTTTATATTATTACATACATATTATTGATACATTACATACATACATATTATTATTACATACATATATTATTATTGAGTTGATATTGGTTATATATATACATACATATTACATACATAAACATACATACATACATACATATTACATATATATATATATATATAGGCAGCATATATATCTTATACATATATATATATATATATATATATATATATATATATATATATATATATATATATATATATATATATATCTATTTGTCTATTTATTTTGAAAGTCAAAGCTTGTAGTTTGTAACTTAAATATTTATTTTTTTTTAATTAGATTTTCTTTATTTCTTATTAAGTGAGTGTTAATTATGAACCTTTCGCCATTTATCTTTTAAACTCTTTAAATATTTTAATCAATTGCATATATTTGTGGGGAATATTCTTTACCAGTTTTGTAAATAAACGAATCCGTTGCAAAAGAAGACACTGCTGTATCACTTTAACTCTCATTATATTCGGTAGGTTCTTTTATGACTTCAGGACTCTTCAAGTTATTTGGTTTAAGTCCATTTAATAAGTTAAAGTGTCTTTTTACGGTTTGCATGAAACCGTTGATGCTAATAACATCTGGGGGTCTGTGCCAAATTATCAGTATACTACAGGTCACTGTAAGTTTGTTATTGACATTATAATCCGTCACAGTGACTACCCTTTTTCTCCTTGTAATTTTGTTTGTTTTGGTTTGGCACCAGTGCCAAGTTCACCAAATAATGGTGTGTTCATGATCCTTGCTTTTATTTCAAAAAACTTTGTGAATGTACTAAAATTTATATTTTTATTTTCTTCGAACATATTATCCACTTTATTTCTCCTTTTATCACGCAGTTTATAGGGAAGTTTTTTAACTACTGTATTCTATAAATAGCACCAGTAGTTTTCAATTAATTTATGGGAGAAATGTTTCCCATGGGATTATTAATAGCATCTAAAAACAAAGAAAATTCTGCCATAGCTTCATTTTCTGACTCCACAGACTTTAAACAATCATCAACATAAAATTTCTAAGTATGGTATCTTTGTCTAAATCACTGAATTTTTCTGCATCAATTACATTTGTAGTTTGCATCAAAACATAATTTGCAATAAAAAGAGAGCTCACACTTCCAAATATGTGATCTTTAACTCTATATTCTTCTGGAGTTTTATCTAAATTACCATTTGGAAACCATAAGAAGCCCTGATAGTCTTTATATTTATCAAGTACTTGTATTTGATAAAACATTTTCTCTATATCTGAATCATTATTAATATTTTTATTAAAAAACTAAAAACTTACAAACTCATTCATTCATGTTTTTAATATAAAAAAATAAAGGAAGGATATTATTTTTAAAACAATTTATATATACATATAAATTTTTATATGTCTTATATATAAGTTTACCTGTATATATTTTTTATTTATTTTATATGTCAAAAAGGTTCAAAAGATTTGTACATAATAGAGAAAATGTTTATTAGGAACTGAACTGGTTCTAATGAATTGAAAAATATATGATAAAAAAGTTTAAAGGTATTTTAAAGATTGAATATGATTGAATCTGAGAATAAATAAAATAAATAAATAAAATATATTTCGTGAGCTGCAAATTGATAAAAAAATTAAATGTGGCAAAATAAAAAAAAATGAAAATGACAAAGATTTTAAAGAAATAAACTTATCCTTGGATGACTTACCTTCACAAAAAGCATTAGGTTTAAGTTGGGACTCAGAAAATGATTAATTAAAGGCTAGAGTAGATATACAGAATAAAGAATTGACAAAAAGAAGCATACTCAGTTGCATTTATTCCATATATGATCCATTGGGATTCATTATTCCGGTTCCTGCAATAGCAAAGAAAAATTTTCAAAATTTATGTGACAAAAAAAGGTTACATAAAATGGCTAAGTGATGTTAACAAGCTAAATGATTTTCAAGTTTCTAGGCCATATAATTGCTTAAAGTATAAAAGTATTGAACTACATTATTTTTCAGATGGTTCACAAGTTGCATATGCTGCTGTAGCATCCATAAGATTCATTGGAAAGAATGATGAGGTACATTGTTCATTGGTATTATCTAAACCAGATTGATGCCATTAAATAAAAATTTGATGTTAACTATACCTAGAATAGAATTAAGTGCTGAAAAATTTGCAGTTAACATCCACCAAATTTTAAAGGAAGAATTTGACCACCATCAACATCAAAATACAATTAGTTATTCAAAATTATTCAATACTGAAATATGTTTTGATTCTGTCACAAGTGTATTTATATATTATATTATCAATTAATAGTTATGAGAACTTAAAATTTTAATTATTAAGAGCTGATTTATTTTCCCTTTATTAAGAAGCAGAAGATATAAAGATCATCAGAAATTAAACCAGTTAAGGTGATACTGGCTAAGTTTCAAGGTTGGATACAAGTTTGTTCATTTTACCATTAATCTTTTTTGAAGATTATTAATGGCTCAACAGAAATTTCAGCCTGGAAATCCAAGGGAACTTGGTGAGCAATTTAAATTCATAGCAGATTTCACAGAACTTTTTCCTCTAGAAAATATTGAAGAATCCTTCGATCAGGTTAACCTAATATGTACAGCCAATCGATTTGGAATAACTTTTATTGCACACAAAAATTTGCTGAAAGCTTTTAGAATAAAATATTTAATACAAGGGAAGAAAAAGCAAAGAGTTGCATTTGATAGGAAAACTGCTGACAAAATGAGAATAAAGGGTGCGGCAAGAAAAAGGGCTTGCAAATACAGAAACTAGGCTTAATAAATCCAAATACTAAGAAAAAAAATTAGGAGATACTGCAAGCAAATAAAGTCTATTGCAGATACTCACAAGGAGTAGAAGCTAAATATTTCAAGCAACTCAAGAAGTATTGAAGAATACATAAAAACGGATCAATCAAAAGATACCACAAAGGAGAAAAAAGTATTTAAGGTGGAATCCAAACTTTGAACTTCAATCAATATAAGGAAGCTATCTGAGGAAACTAATTAGAACCATCTATTCAATCAAAAGCTTAATAATTTCACCAAAAAGAAACTATTGAGGTAAAATTACTAGCAATTACTTGAATCTTTAAGCTGACTCCTTAAAAGCCATAACTATTGAAGAAGCCATAGCCAGGGTTTCACAAGGAAGAAATTACATTGAGGTGGAATCTAAGCTTAAATCTTAAGTAGCAGCCCTACAACCTGAGTAATACTTATACCACCCAAAGCTTAGCCAATTCTGAAATCCAATTCATCAGTAATTAGAAGGTACATTATTATTTTTATAGTTGGTGTGAATGTGGTATGATGAATGTAAAAGTAACATAAATGAGTTTTTAAAGCAAAAGCTAATTAAGGACAAAAATAAAAAAAGGTCCAAAAATAATAATATTTTTTATTAAATATTTTTTAACATGTATAACTATTTTTTATGATATTATGGAAAATTATGTATAATTATTATGTTTATTTTTTAGCATTTAGTATTTGTATTTTTATATATTTATATTTTTGTAATGTATATATTTTTTTATCATTAGAACCAGTTCAGTTCCTAATAAGCAAGAAATAAAAGATGTGTTCTGAGCTGCGTATTACTTCCCATTGATGAAAAATCTACATATATATATATATATATATATATATATATATATATATATATATATATATATATATATATATATATATATATATATATATATATATATATATATATATATATATAATACATATATATATACATAAACAGAAAAAATAGGAATAAGATTTATATATATATATACTATATATATATATATGGATATTACATCTAATGTTACTTCTTGAATCTTTTATGGGAAAATATATAAAATAAGTATGACTTAAGAAAAATAAAATATATTTTTCAAATTATTTTATATATAGTGATGAAGTGCAAAGCTCTCTCTAAAAAGACTCTAAACAACCCTTTGCTTGAAGCTTCTTTAATTAATGTTATTCTTCAAGGAAATCTGGAAGCTTATTTGGTTTTATTTTATTTATTTGTTATTATTATTATTATTATTATTATTATTATTAATATTATTATTATTATTATTATTATTATTATTATTATTATTATTATTATTATTATTATTATTATTATTATTATTATTATTATTATTATTATTATTATTATTATTATTATTATTATTTTTATTAATATTATTAATATTATTATTATTACTATTATTATTATTTTGTGAAATTTTCACATCAGTTTCTTTAATATGGGTTTATTTTTATTTGCTATCTCCTAGTCATTTTTTTCGATATTCATTTACTTCTTAATACAATCAGAGTAATACTCCTTACAAAACAGGGCATGGGCATACCATATTTACAGATCCTGACCGCCTTCAACCGGGGCCCGATGTTATTCTTCAGATTTTTGATTCTTACACAATGAATTGTTTTAACACTAGATTTAAAATTAAAATTACAAATTAGATTTTAGGATTTTAGATTTTAGCATTTCATATTATATTTAACTTAAGGGACAATACGTTAAACTTTATGTTAATGTCTGGTTTTAGATGTTTTATGAAATAAGCCTCAGCTATTTTCAGTTTTTAAGGTACAAACCATTATCAGTTGGCTTGACATGTATGCCTGTGGAAAAAGTTCCATCATCATTAATTTTGATTTTAATATCCTACATTCGCTGACTTTTACATGGCGGAGCTAGAAAATAGAATTTTGAAGAAAAACAACATATTCTCAACCCAGTTCCTACAAGATACGTTGATGACACCCTTACTATATTTAGAAACATACAGATATTCATCAGTTTATCAACCGCTTGGAAAGCCTTTCTTGCCTCAAATTCACATCTGAAACATCTCAAAATAATATAATTAACTTTTTGGATATTAAAATCAAAATTAATGATGATGGAACTTTTTCCACAGGCATACATGTCAAGCCAACTGATAATGGTTTGTACCTTAATTACAACTCCTACTCCCCAGAAGTATATAAGAATTCAATTGTTAAAACACTCATATATAGGGCTTATACCAGTTTCGATTGGGAGCTCATTTGATGCTAGTTAAAGAATTGGGAACTGAACCTTGCATTTTTTGTAACCACCCTTTAAATTTAACGGAGAAAATAATAAACAAAACCATCAACAAACTATAAAAAACAGAACAATACGAACAATATCTCTGAAAGCATTAAACTTTTATTTTAAAAACTCTCAAATGCAAAAAAGACTTCTGATAAAGAGGAAAAATGCCTACGCGGTATTATTAACGCCCACATTAAATCTGCAAAGCAACTCAAAAATCACAGTTAACCATACCAATAAAACAAGAAACCTTTCTTCCTGCTTCTCTACTAAGGATACCCTTTAAGTTAATCACCATGTCGTGTACCAATTCGCATGTCCCAAGTCTGACTGTACGTTGACGTATATTGGTTACACGACTAATAGATTGACAGATAGGGCATACCAGCACCGCTTTAAACCCAGTAAGATATACGAACATTTATTCACTGAGCATAACAAGACAACTGTACCTGATATTTCAAAATCATTTAAAATTCAACACTCCTCATGTGAAGCCCACAAACTGAAAATAGCTGAGGCTAAATTACATAAACATCTAAAACCAGACATTAACATAAAGTTCAACGTATTGTCCCTTAAGTTAAATATAATATGAAATGCTAAAATCTAAAATCTAAAATCTAATTTTGTAATTTTAATTTTTTTTAAATCTAGTGTTAAAATAATTCATTCTATTGTAAGAATCAAACTATGAAGATGTCCGAGGTTTAATTTTTTATTTTTTCAGCTTCTACTAAATATTAATATTAATCTTAGTTTTCATTTTAATTTTATTTTAACTTAAAATGAAAGCTTCATTTAAATTTTTTACTTTATGTTAGCGTTAATAAATAGTGAAAACCTTATATTATTATTATTATTATTATTATTATTATTATTATTATTATTATTATTATTATTATTATTATTATTATTATTATTATTATTATTATTATTATTATTATTATTATTATTATTCTTATTATTATTATTATTATTATTATTATTATTATTATTATTATTATTATTATTATTATTATTATTATTTTTATTATTATTATTATTATTATTATTATTATTATTATTATTATTATTATTATTATTATTATTATTATTATTATTATTATTATTATTATTATTATTATTATTATTATTATTTATTATTATTATTATTATTATTATTATTATTATTATTATTATTATTATTATTATTATTATTATTATTATTAGCTATTATTTATTATTATTATTATTATTATTATTATTATTATTATTATTATTATTATTATTATTATTATTATTATTCTTATTATTATTATTATTATTATTATTATTATTATTATTATTATTATTATTATTATGATTACTATTATTTTTATTTGTTTTGCATTTATTCGTCGAAAATATTTAAAAAAAAAATCATTTTTCCCATTTAAGGGGCTCGAGACGACGGGGGACAGAGGGGGGGACAAAGTCCCCCCGTCGTCTACCAGGAGGCCGAGAGACCCCGACTCCTGCTATCTTTGCAGTTTACCCTAGGGTATTCCTTTAGTTAAAGAAAAAAATTACTTCCCTTTACACTTTGGTATTACTTTAACTAGCAGGGGACGTGGGGTAATAGTATAGAGGGAGGGCCGAAGGCTCCACACCGGATCAAAAAATTAAATACATATAAAAATATCAAAAATTTATTTATTACTATTATTATTATTATATATATATGAGCAGTATAGTATATAGTATATATATATATATATATATATATATATATATATGCTATATATGTTATTATTATATAGAATATTATTGTTGGTTACTGCATATCCATATATCCATATATTATTATTGTTAGATATTATTATGTATATATTATTATATTATATATATATATATATTATATATATTATATATATATATATATATATATATATATATATATATATATATATATGTTATTATTATTATTATTATTATTATTATTATATTTTTATATATATATATATATATATAAATATATATATATATATATAAAAGGTATATATATATATTATATATATATATATATATATATATATATATATATATATATATATGTATATATAAATATATATTATATATATTATATATATAGTTACATATATATATAGTATTATATTTATCGGAACGAATACACGTTATTAGATAAAAACATATTATTCAATAGCGATAAGACAAATACATACATGGTTGTTATTGATAAGAAGATACATACATACATATATACATATTATATACATTATATTATATTATTATTACATATTATTATTATATATTATATATTATGATATTACGGTTGGTTATGATGTTGGTTAAACGCGTTCGCCAACACGCTGGATTATTATTACATGTATACAGAAGATGCATATATATACATACATATATATACATATTATTAGTATTACTATCACTAGCTGGTTGGCTGGCTATACATACATACATATATGCATATTATTGCTGAGCTATTGGGCAACATGAGTTGAGCTGGCATAGTCATTATATATATATATATATATATATAGATATATACATATATATATATATATATATATATATATATATATATATATATATATATATATATATATATAAATATATATATATATATATATATATACATATATATATATAAAAAGAATATATATATATATAT